>JALLKD010000241.1:0-85037 GCA_023509735.1 Fusarium liriodendri | reverse complement strand
AAGTTATATTAATAGCTAAGGTAGCTAGTATATAATAAAGTATAAAGGAATATATTCTATATATTTGAGCATAGAGTTAGAATGATTGTTCCTTAGAATGCGGTTATCCCTAGACCGTATCGTTCTTAGACCGACGTCGTTCTTAAGTACTATCGGTCTTTCCCTTAATTAGCTCGTGGTTCTAGAAATCTATGGAGACCACGTGATATGACCGCGAGGGTCATAACAAATATTAAGAAATTTTAGACTAATTAGCGACTTAATCTAACTCTAAGCGATATTACTCTAAAGCATAGACGGCAAAATATGATTTATATAGGCGATTTTACTTAAATCGCCGGAGAATAAATTATCAGGGTTGCAAGCGGCAATATGAACGTTATGATCAGATAGCGCGGTGACGGAAAAGAAGTCTGGAGAAAAATGCTGCATCGGAAGAATCTTATTAAATACGAAGCGCGTCATATTGGCATGTCCGAGTCCAGGGGGCAAATCTTGTGATAAAGCGAACGTCTCAGAAGACTTGACTTCTTTCATCCTCCAGGACCGAGATGGATCAAAGGTGATTTGTTTCCCAAAAGCTGGTACTCCAGAACCAGCATTAGGTGAAAGTTCCTCAGAGAATTCAGTTTCAGAAAAGTGAATACTTGACGTAGACCTGTCATACCCAGGCGTCCAGTAGAACCCAGCAAGAAAGGTGGATTGAGTACCCTGGCCAGAGTCGTTTCGAAGACTCCAATGAATTGGCACAGCTTCCTTTGGCAGGTCCTTCAGAGGCGTCAAGATGTCGATGAGGCGGTTGCGGATCGTGAAGGTCTCTTGATCCTTACCGTTGATTGTCGCTGTGGCCGGCGTCCAAAAGTTCAGACAGGTTCCAGAACCTTTGGTCGGCCCTTTGAGATCCTGGACCTGGACGAAGCCTCCCGAAAGAAGGCCTTCCATTGCATTCTGCCTGGCAAACTGATCCTTACCGCGAAAAGATGCGTCTCGTATCTGAATGCATTCCGGTCTAGCCGTGAGTCCGGTTATGTTAAAGCTAGCTTCGCTCGGCGAGCCACCAGCCCTGTTGAAATTGGAGTGATCGTTGACATCTTGGCGGAAAGTCCAGTCTTGGGCTGGCGGGTCAGCAAACTGATTGACCTTGCCAGCTATCCAAAGAGGCGCTGGGTTGTGCATTTCGTAATGTCCCCAACTGGAGACCCAGTTTCTAGGCTCAGCGGCTGTCATTGGGATTGGTAGAAGCCTGCATGCATCGAATTGAGTTTTGTATACTTTCCAGTCATCTTCTCCGTCTCCGGTGATAGGATTGAATCCTTTCTGGTATCCCTTCTCAAACACTTCGTTGATTGATGTTTGCAGACACATCATTCTATTTATAGTCAGTGTCTATTTCGAACACAGGCAAGGACAAGATACTTACGATCTTGCTCTGTTGACTGCATTCTTAGCTTCGAAGAACTGCTTATCGCCGTATGCAATCCATTCATCGCCGTCTTCATTTCTCACAAGGAGTCCAGTAGCGCAGTCATCGTCATGCATCTAGATTAGGAAGCAAATGATTAATAGAAGTCGAATCCACATGGGAAGGGAACATACGTATCGCTGTTGAAGATCCCAGACAGGGATTTCCTGTTTCCCAAGCTGCGTAACACCCATGGCTGCCGCCATGACCAGAGGATTTGTTGCATGTAGATGACGGCGTGGTGCACGAATGTGTCCGGCGCTGAATAAGTCTGTCAAGTAGTGTGCCGCAAAGGCCTCATGGATATAAGCGAGATTGAGTTTCTTCCACTTTGCCGGCTTGTCTAGTTCATGGCGGGCCTCAGAGGCTAATTTTAAAGCCACTGCATGACCGACGCAATACGCCTTGACTGCATCTTCTCCCTAAAGATGTCGTTAGTTGAAGGCCAAAAGGATAATGTACTTGTCTTACAAAATGATCGGCATTGGTGTACGCCAGCCAGGCATACATGCTCAGAAGAGGATTCAGTTGGAAGCTCTTCATGGCATCGAAAAATGCCTTATCGCTAGGGAGTTTGCAGTTGTCGGGTTCGAAACTGTCGCGCAGTTCACCATCATGACTAGACGTTCGTCAGTCAATGTGACTCTGGCAATTGTCCAGTGCATGGGAGCATACTATGTGCTTGACGCACTCCTTCCACTCTCCAGTGTCTTGTCGATAGTATGGTGTTCCTGATCTAGCAGCTTGGTAATGCCCAACAAGAAGCCATCTTGGTCCTCAATCAAGCTGTTGACTGCATTTTCGAATCGCTTTGTTGGCGGCTGAGCAGACTGGTGGAAAGCACCACAGATTGGTGGATAGTTGCCTGCAACGGTGCTGAAGGTGTGACTTTCGCGGTTAGTGTAGAAATCGCCTGCCAGTGCGATGATTCTTCCGAAAGTGAGCTTCACAGAAGTCCGTTTGGTTTCAACTGTAATTATCACATTCATGGCAGATACTTCTGTCCCGTCAACTTGCTTCATCACTAAGCCATTTGCAATTGCTTGATGCTCCGCCGCTGGAAGGAGAACATTATTAGCAATAGGCTACGCAAGGGCTAGTTGCAATACTCACCTTCAAAAGCAAGTGAACTGTGTCCTTGAGGTTCTCCGTTCACAGCGTCCTTGTCATGGAGAATGTACTTGACAGGAACGACATCTTCTTGCGCTCTTGGCGGCACAAGATAGTGCTCCATAGCATCATCAAAAGAAAGATTGTCCTGACACATGATTGAGGGCTTTCGAGTTACTGGTTTTGCAAGATTGAAAGATGAAATAGCAGGCAAGCGATTTTATAAATCACGATTTATCAGACCGTACTGCGTGCTTTTGGATTGACAAACGGAGATAATTGTCCGAGCAGGGGTCTGGGGGTGGCCATAGCAAGTTGCCACGCCCGTACCCATGTTCACGGCTGAGGCCAAGTGGCTTTCCCGAAGCCAGCTGAAATACTGCAGCCCACTATTGAAAGACTGCGTGGCTGGCTGAAGAGGTTAAAGTTCTCTTCCCCTCAAAAGGTCTAGACTGTTGATTATTGACATACTTTGGAGTGTAAGTGAGGCGGGATAAGATTCCTTCGCCATCTCAAGTATAAACCTTCGCACAACCACGACAAAGGATCATCAACTTCTTCTTCACTTGACAAGCCCACCAAGAGGTTCAAACAATATGGCAGAAGTCTATATCTCCAGCAAGATCGATGAGCGACAAAAGGTGGTGAACAATGTGTCTCAGGTATGTAGTTTTATTCCTTCTTTCTTCGTTATCTATCCGACTGACGACTTCATCTTCAGATTCCTCAACCTCCCGCTATTCCAAAGGAACTCAGCTCTTACAACCGTCCCCTATGGATCGTGATTAAGAACAAGACACAGTTTCAAATCAATCCAGTTGGTACACCCCATTTTGACACCGGGTCATTGCATGGGGAATCCCTAGCTGTGGAACCTTATAGCGTGTCAGCATTTGGAGCTCGGAACAATCACTGGTGGACAGGATGTACCGGAGGGGCAGCTTTCCGTATGGACCTTGACCAGAAGACTATCTTCAACTTTGTCATCGTAAGTTTGCCTACTGCGACGCAAACAGGTCACATCATCCAGCCCCAGATGTCTAATTCGCGTTTAGGGGTTTACCAATCCAGTTGTTGGAAATTATCACGCCCATGTGGAGGAGTCGACCGATGCTAAGAAAGATGGGTATGAGAAGGCCGGTGACAATGGTAATGCGATTGTCTCAAGCTCCATCTATCGTGGGGTCTCAAAGAACGGCACTGCTTTGTGCATTAAATTCCATTTGTCTATATCTGCTGGGCAAACCACGACAGTAACTGTCGGTCAAGATGTACATGAGCCCATGTAACTAAAACTATCTAGTTTAATATGGCATTGGCTCTCTCTCTCCTATTTATCTTACTTGTACATCTTACCTCAAGAAAACTGTTATAGTATCGTCGCTCAATGTCATACACTTTTCTTCATTTGCCGTCTCTTTGTGGATGAACACGATCCCGTTGTGCTACGTCGACGTCGCCTACAGTATGGCTACTGCTGAATGGAGCCTCGTATCAACTGGGCTTTGTTGAAGTTTCTTCCAGATATTACTGTCAGTTTTGTTTGGGAACGGCACTCTTCACCAGCGATATCTCAGATATGGTGGCCATGTCAGGCATTTCTTGGACCTTGGTCGCCGTGCTGACTTGGGCACCTTCCCCCTCCTATATAATAGTAGCATATAAAAGTAAGGTTATTACGCTAAAAACTCATAATTACAAAAGATAGATTATTTCCTCCTTCGAATTAGAAAGCTTAAGCCCCTCTCCATACATTATCCCATGAACATAACATTCTCCAATAAGTTTGTAAGTCCCTCCTGGACTTTGGTTTGGTCGAATGGCAAAGGGGACAGCTCCCCCGTGAAATAGGGCAACTTTGTCTCCTTTCTGGACCCCTCGTGGCGCCAATCCTGCGTATCCTCGGTCCGTGGTGAAGAATCTTGCGTGTGAGAGGCGTAGCGAGAAGCTGGAGACTGTCGACCAGTATTTCCAAGCACTTGCTCTGACTTCATTTGGTTGCCGAAAAAAGTCCAGAAAAGCTTGGATCGTCAAGAACTTTGATGCCGTCCTGGTCCATTCAAAGCCTTCATCTTGTAGACGGTATGTCCTAGGCTCCTCGGCAAGTCTCAAGTCACCGGGCTTCTCGAGCATTGGTCTACTCGCGTTGCCAATGGGCAACATTGCCTTGACAGTTTCCAAAGACTCTCCTGTAGGATATGTAGTCATGGCGTCGACGAGTGTGTATAGCGAATTCACAAACGTCCACATGTCGCTATCCAGTAGGGTAGTATCGCCGATGGCTGAGACAGAGTCGACCACGGTCCCATTGATGGTCAGGAGTCTCTGATCGGTCGACACATGAGCCAGCAGTGCTGTGGTCCCGCTGGCACAGAAGCTGCCCTTTGTGCTATACCAAGTTGAGATAGTTCGGGGGTAGTCAGTTCTTGTCCAGGCAGGAATCCAAGACGAGAATTCATACGACTTTGACTGGCCACTACGGTAAAGTAGGGGCATGGTTTCCTCGCAGCGAACGAACATGATCGCAAATCTGCGGACAACAGATTCAAACGGAGAATCATAATCCGGTGCCAACAGATCTTGGTCAGCATCAGAAGCCAGCCCAAGCAACCCAAACATTTTGTCCCTCTCCAGAGTAGCTCTCGTGTGTGAGAAGAGCTCAAGCAGGGTAAGCAAGTCATACTTTCTCCTCAGCGGCCCCTCCGAGTATAGCTTCCTGGTTCTCGCGAGTGCAAGGGCTGGGGCTGCTGACTTGAGTATATGTTCAGGCGCCGGTTTGTTGCTCTCGATGAGAAGCTGGGTTTCCCTTAAGCAGGTCTCAAGGCCCTGAATGAGGTGTGACCAACGAGCTCGTTGGGAGCCATAGACAATCGTCACATCTGACCCCAGGACAATTTCTTGGGTGATCCAAACCCTCTTGAACCAATCATTGGCAAAGAAATCATCGATTGAATCCCATGCTGGGCTCTTAGGTGGCGGGACCTTTCGGCCGGCCCAGGAAAGAGGGATTGACGGCAGATTCGACGGCCATTTGTCTGGCTCCATCTCCTGAGTTCGGACCTGCAACAAGGTTTCGATCGCCATGTCGGGGCCATTAGGTGGCTCGCCTACGTATCCATAGACAAGGTCTGCGTTTTGATATATGTCGCGGATCAGACGGATCTGATTTGCCTTCTCGTGGTTGTTGCTCTGGTCAATGCAAATTGCGTCAACCCATACCCACATAGGAGCGTTCCGCTGACGAAGGGACCTGAGAGCAGCATCACAAGAGGATGTGATGGACAGGCTTCCCTCTGGCGTCTTCAACTTGTAAGGCTTCAAATCCACACCCCAACAATACGAGAGAGCGCTATACGGGGGATGGTCGGTGGTAGGATGAACAGACAAACTCCCACGAAGCGACTCTTCAGGGCGCCCTGGATAAACCAGGAGCAACCTAAATTGATTGAATCCAGTGAGGCCTTGATAGGCGTACTGGCTATCGCTAACGACAGAACCCTGACTGGGACGGTGGCTGTGTCGCCTTGCTGGGTCTCCAAGGATGATGTGGTCAGGGAGCTCTCGGAACCTTGCCAAAGAGTGAGATTCAATAGAGATATCCAAGTATCCGGTTAGGTATAGTCTCCAGGGATCGACGAATAATGCAACTCCAGGGTTGCTTCGGACGTTGAAGACAATGGCCATGACGGCTATAGAACTTGGACGTTCCTCGTGCGTGCTCTCAATGTAGCATCTTCTCGCCTATCACTATGGTGTCAATCCTATTACGAAAAGGTCTCATGTCGATGGTACTTACGATTTCCAACTGGTTGGGGTGCAAGCAGATATCAGTGTTTCTAAGGCTGCCTTCAATGGTCATGACAACGATGTGAAAGGTGCGCTGAACCGCCCATCTGATGGCACCTCGATACCCATTGCGTGTTAGCAACCTGGTAAAGGAGCCGCCACGATCTTGAATGGTGAAAGTGGCAGAAACGGAGTCATGCCCGAAATTGAAAGGCCTAAAGCCCGCGCGAGTGCGGAGTCCGCTTGTCCACTCTTCGTGGGGCCTGTAAGTGCCGCCCATGTGTTTTTCCAGAAGCTGCGAGAACTATGACGAAGTGAGCCCCCGTGTTGTCATATTGCAAGTTTTGATTCTTACATGTAGTTCGCCCAGGAAGACAGTCTCGGGGTCCAACAGGTTCACAGCGGGTTGAAGAATGCGGAACTTTGGTTTTCCTCTCTTGGGGACAGCCACGATGGCTGGGAAGAAAAGACTTGAGTGAGAATTCCTCTCTTCCTCTGTTAGGAGGCCGTTGGCGAAGTAGGCTACTTCATGCTTGTCGTTGGTATGATGGGATCCGCCGAGAATATTGTCGATTTCTGACTGCGGAAGGAAAGCAGACACGTCCTGCTTCTCCAGCTTGCAAATGCGAGACAAGAAAGGCTTCAGGTTTGCAACGTCATTCCGCTCCCAACGTCGAGAAGTGATCTTTTGAACCGACTTTGCCTTCTCAACATCATTCAAGAAGGATTGTAAGACCTCGTGGTCTTCTTGGGTCTGTGGAGGCTGGGGGGTCTGCAACGAGGACTCATCTTGAGGTAATCCATCTGAAGAGTCGTTAATACTTGGAGTAATAGCTGAAATAGTTTGAGAAAACATATTGGACAGGTTTCAGCTTAGGTTATCCAAGTTTGATAAGTCACTTGAGCTAAAACTTGAATAGTTGTAGCTTAGACTTACCAAGATCTAACATCCCACATTCATCCATCTCGGTAAAGCCTCGCCGGTCGAGCTGTTTGCTGATCTGCTGTTGGTCCGACTCTCCCAATATGTACTGCAACATCATAACTTTCTGGGGCTCCCGTATTTCGCAGAGCGTGGCAATGCACTCGACGAGTTCGATGGAAGAGCCGTTTGCGAGCCCTTGGCCTCGCGTGGCATAGATCTCGAGCGAATTGTCTGTGACATGGATCTTGATGTTACCTGTGTCAGCTCTACCCGAGATGCACTTCCCTGCGTACGTTTGGATCGACCACTGCATGGTAATTTGTTCCGCTTCGTAGACCACGACCGAGTATAGGACGTCAATGGCCTGTTTGCGTCGTTGAAAACTGACCGGAACGAGCCTTTCTTTCACATTAGCTTTCCTCTGGATGCTGGGTTCGAGTCGGTGTCTTACCTCGAGATGAAGCGGATTTTGCGCCTCAGAGCCAATGTAGATGCATCATCCCGAGCAACCTCTCCTTGTGCCTGCGGCTGTCCCGAAGCCATCCTTGACAGCAGTCGACTCTTTAGATCCAAGTTGTCAAGGAACAGACTCATATCTGACACATCGGTCGATTCGATGGCAAGAATCGGGACAATACCCTCGAAGCACTTCCTAAGGTGCGGGCGATCAGCGATGAACCACATATCAGTGTCTTGGGCCGTCTGGAGACGATCGAATTCTAGATGGTAGGCTGCAGCTGGCTGCGTGATAATGGGGAAGATGGAGGCTGTAGCGAGCCGTCCCTTGAGAACCTTGCGGCTGCTGAGGAAGGTTTCGTTCGTGGACAAGTGCTTCGAGAATGCCGTGAACAGTTTCGAGATATACTTGAGGCCATCTGAAGGGCATATCTGAAGCACTTCATCGGTGATAGAGTTGATATCGGCGTCCTTCATCTGCAAAGTCCGGCAGAAGAAATCGCTGAGGTCAGGATATGCAGCTGATACTTGGGGCGTTTTCCGCAAGCATTCAACGCCACTCCACCTGCAAAAATCGGACCTGAACCATCCATGGAGAGAGCATTTTGCCGACGGCGGTATGTAGATCAATGGAAGCATGGTAAAGGCGGTCCTTGATCGACGTGTCAACGGGGCAGTGATTCACGGAGGGAGAATACAAGCGAGCCGACTCACCTAATGGAACGCTGTTCTTGGTTTGCGAGAAGGTGAATCTTTTGGTATTCTGCCGCCACATGAGAAATCACAACAGGCTCGGTCTGACGGCGCATCTCCTGCAGCCTTCTGATACTGGGCTCGACGAGAGTCCCCGACAGGTTCATGCTGTTGACTGATCCGACCATGACACTGAAGTAACGCAAAAACTCCCATTCCTCACTTTCGGGGTTGGGAAGGTCAAGAAACTCCACATCGAGGGACGTGTCTTCGAGATACCGGGCAATCGGGAGCGCAGTATGCCGTAGCTGGGTGAGCTTGCCTTCTCTGGAAGTAATCGGCAGACAGGAGAAGCGCTGGATAAGCACCCGTCGGCCGACCTGCCAGCCCATTCCGTAATGATCTTTAGCTTCGTCGGGGGCAATCCACCGCCGGTAGTAAGACCAATAAGTCTTCAGAAGCATGAGGATGTCAAGGACTTTGAGATACTTGAGGATGTAGTCAAACTCGTGCGTGATCATCATGATGCTTTCAGCGTTGAGCCTAGCGAGCCGCGGAATAGGTTGGAGAGAGAAGTTCCGAGTTAGCCAATCAACAAGTGTTTCTTGATCTTTTTCAGCCCACGCCAGGTATTCAGGTTTCAAGAAAGCAAATGCTGTTCGGGTTTCTTGAAGTAGCTTGGTCGCAGAATACGGGCGGATAGAGTCGATGTACAGCTGCGAGCCTAGGCGAAATGAGCCATTCTCTGCAGTGAACCAGAGTTCCTCGCCAGTGGAGTTCGCCCATCCTGACTGATACATGAACCTCACTTGATGCACTAGATCATCCAGTGGAACATGTGCTGGAACAAAGTGCCTGTCCGTGTGCGTCTTGACAATCTCGTCACAAACAGCCTCGGGGGAAGCTTGCCGGATATCCATCATCAGGAACAAGTACCTGCGATGGCTGCTTTTGCAGGAAGCTGGATCAACTTCAGTGAGCTGGATCCCCTTTGGAACAGTCAGACCACTCTCAACAGGAAGGACGGCCTTGCCCCGCTTGGCTGCGTGACCTGTTATCCAGGAACCGTCGCAGAGAGGGACAAGAGGCAGATCAAGAATCCTCTTGGTAAGACCAGGGTCCGAAGATATCAGCCCGGTCAGAGTTTTGGCAAGGCCGGAATGCCATCTCGGGGGCATTTGCTGATACTCCGTAGGAAACTTTTCCACTAGGGAAAACAGATCGTCCAGAAAGTCCCCAACCGACATCTCCTGAACGCCAAGCTTCTGCAGAGTTGACCAGTCATCCTCATGATAGTGCTGTGATAAATAGTGACGGTCGACGGTCTGGTGTGCGGTGAGAGGTGATCCCTGATCGTCCTGAAAATGAGGCGGAACATGAATCAGCTTAGACGGGAGTGACATTGTTCCAGAGAAGGATTCAAGTGTGGGATATGCCGCGAGCATCCTGATTGCCGAATCTTCCAGGCCCTGGAAAAGGCTGGTGGTGGGTGGATTTGATGGAAAGAACTTTAGCCATGAATGACGTAGACTACCTTGGTTCAGGAGTTGAATCGATCGAGAAAAGGCCATGGGAAGTGATTGGCAAATCATCTTGTTCCACTTGGACGACTGGTCAATATCCTCACGGCTAGCTGTGAGAATAAAGTCGGAATGAAGAAGAAACTGCCCTCGAGTTAACTAGGAAGGACACGAAACTGCCATGTCACGAACCTTGAATCCAAAGTCGCGAATCGGGAGAAAAGAGTAGATATTCTGGGTGACGAGCTCTGACGTTTCGACCTGCAACGGGAACGCCAACGCCATATCAACCTTCCTGATTCCCTGCCGCTTTGGTTCCACCGGTAGATTGTCGACTTGGTGACGGACGACATAGTAGGATTGAGATAGGTCATTCTGGTGTAGTAGGACAACCTCGGGAAGACCTGGGATAGCCTTTCTCTGGTTAGTCCTGGAGAGGGTGGACGTCCACACTTGGCCGTCATATTCTCGAACTTTGAGGTTGAACCGCTTGAGTCTTCGCAGAAACAAAAGCAACCGAGAATCTATCTGCTTCATATCTTTTATCAGATCACCGACGTTGCAGTTAGGGGAGAGCTTTAGCACGATAGATGTGAAGCCAGGAGTATGCTCGTGCGGAAACATTGCCCAAATGGGAGCAACCATGCCTAATCTCTCATTCCGGTCGAACTTGAAAGAGTAGTTGCCGGATTGTATCCATACGATGTCAGCAACCTTAAAGACTGACTTGAAGCCGATGCCTTTCTCGCCCGTGAATTTAGAGGCATCCACCGAGCCTGACTTTGTGCTTAAGCCGATGCTGCAGATAGCCTCAACATTGCGACGACCAAATCCAACTTCATTGCAGGAAAAGAAGAGGAATCCGTCTCTGTACTCGATGTTCAGAGTTGGCACTGAGCTTTGAAAGGTGTTATCGTCTGCATTTTGAATCACCTCTAACAGGAAGTGCGTCGACTTTTGGTATAGTTGGTCAGAGAGTCTGTTAGGCCAGGTGGTAAGCGAGGATAATCGAGCGTTGCAAAGGGTCAACTTGCATGCCCAAAGCTGACTCCAAGAGCCTCGTTTTTTCATCATCAGCTCCGTCAACGCCGGTAATGTTCCTGATTTGCTGGATATGATCCTTGGCTTCCGTTACGCTGAGGGGCAGGTCAGCCATCTTGGCCAGACCAGCTTGATACCAGCAGAGAACAGGAAGGGGGAAAAGATGTTGACATTAATTTGGTCGAGCTTAATCAGAATGCCTTAATCTCGGGGAAAGAGCCTGGTTTTAATAGACGAGGTGTTCCTCCAGAGCCTGATGAGCGCAACCCCAGGTTGGACAAGCCACGAACCGCCTGGCTAAGCAGGGATCATGCAGAAGCTGAGTTGCACCGCCCACTTCTTCATCTGTGGGGGCGAGTAAGAAGCATCTCTCACCCACTAATAAGTGTTTTAACAGGCGCGCGCTATAGAATGGGGCTGGAGCACTGCCACTCATTGATAGCCAGATGACGTTGTTTCACACCAACAAAGCAGACTCACTGCCACTATGACATGCCGCATGGCAACCTTAGGCTTCCGCCCAAGACCACGGGTCTACTGTACCTAGGTCAAAGACATAGCGTTGCTGAGTAAACTTGTCACCTGTCGCCGCTGGTAAGCAGATAAAGGATAGCTTGCCATCAGGAGTTACTTACAGCGATAGCTCTCCTTGTTTTGACTAATAACGTCCTCATTTTCGGTTATGGTGTCGAGCCGGCGAACCTCGTCGAGGATGCGACAGGTCAGGTGGTTTGCGATGAGATCAATCTGGTGGAGCCCGGCCATGTTGACGAGCAGGTCTCAGAATGGAATGCGGGTTGATACTGATTGAAACAGGCCGACCGGTAGTCTTCTTCTCGATATTTGGGAAAGAAGAACTTGAGCAATCGGTCCGAGGCTGGGGGTTCGTCAATGATATTTATTCTCGGCTTGATCTGGCCATTTGCGCATGAGTTGATCTCAGGGTTGGGTCACTCGGAGGACACGCATTACATCTGCTACATTTTGGAGAATTCGCCATGGTCTTGACTCATTGTGGAGAGCTGGGGTATCAGCATAACTGGGAACTGGCACGGAGCCAGCTGAGAGACGATGCCCCGTAATGCGTCGTCAATAGGTTTCTGCTTGCCATACACACGCAAGCGAGTTCACTAGATTATGCAAATGCCATCTGGTAGGGTCAGCGGCAATGCACTCTGCTGAAACGCGGCATCTTGGACTAGCCAATCATGTCAACGTATGAGCCCAACCGCTGTATTCATATGTAGATTAGAAGGGTCTAGAGGGTGAGGATGGCTTGGCCCCGTGGAGGAAATAACGCAAGGCGGAAAATCTGCATGCTTGACAGGCCATGCATGTTGCTTCGCCACAAATAGTTTCCTGCGCGCCCCCAGGGCAATGACTGACTTGACGAAACTGTGCAATCGGTTTGGCTGTGTTTTTCTTATAATTTTCGGGGTTCTATGCCCTGACGAGGTTATAAATGATCGTCGTCTGCATAAGATTGGCAATAGTTTCTTGAGCGAGGCTGGCGATGCCACCAAACCAATACATCTGTTTTACGGAGGTTGTGCTAGTTCGACAGCTGTAGATAGTCCAAGCACTTGTTGAATGTCAGAACATGCCTCGTTTCCCTTTTGTCCTTTTTGCACGTTGGGTGTGATGACCCAGAGTGATTGGGAGGGCCAAGGTCGGCTCGGTCGATAGCCTACAGCGACATTTTGATTGTGGGGACCTGTCTCAGGCTTCTGGGTACTCCTGTCAACGGCAATGCTCAACTAGGTGTTGAAACCATCTGTCATTTTGTTCTTATTCCAGGTCTTCCGATATTTGCTTCTCCAATTTGGCAGGGTTTCGAGATAAACCGCGGTCCTGGACCCTGTGAGAACATGCCTCCTGAGCAAGGCGCTGGTCCAGGTCCCCACTGAGCCCGATATTCAAACATGACTGAAGCAGAGATAGATGAAATAAATGATGTGGGTCGAGCCGCCAAGTCTCATCGTTTCATCCCATTATAAAGCCTTCTTGAACTACCGGGATCGGAGTTTCGGGCTTTCTTAACAAGCCAAGTTATACATCTACAAACATTTTCCTTGTTCATCTTGCAACGTACACAGCGTTAGTGGAGAAGCGAGGTGCTAACCTAGACTGCGTACGGTTGACAGTAAGCCCAACCGTCCGGAATCACTTTTTGCACTCGGGCCACAAAGAGCAACAATGCCGACAGGTTTTGTTAACGCTCAAGATGCCCGCTCTACTACTATCGCGTGGTCGTATGCTGCACTTCGTTTTAATAGTACACTGAAAACTCCATGGTTGAAATTTTAGATTTTAGGGCATTCCTCAACTGATCACCCGGCCTTGCGGGGACCCAATGCCGAAAGATCCCATAGCTGGAACTGACCTGAGGTACGTAAACCCCGGCTTATGCCGAACTTTAGTCTACATGCCAATCTCGGGACAGCCCCACAGCGTGATCGTAATGTGGGCAAAAGTCTCCCGTCACTAGCAATGATCAGAAAAGATCCACCCAGTGATACTCAGATTAGACGTAACTGTAAATTTGACGTGGTGATGTCGCAGCAGACGCGTGGCAGGCGTATGGATTATGTATTTATTATGGAGTATAACAAAGATGATGAGAACTATAAATACTGCTATTTAACTGGCACCTTTTTGGCTGATAGGAACATCATCCTTAAGACACTCGTTCTTTCATATGATCTCACTCAGTCTAATCAACCAATTTCATCGTCATGCGCCATTCTTCCATCGCCGCCAAAGCGGCCATAGCTGCCCTAGCTTCTACAACTCTCGCCGACTCTCTTTCAGAACTATGCAGTGTTACCAACATCAAGGCTGCTTTGCCCTCTAACGGAACCCTCCTTGGGATTGACATGATCCCATCTTCCATCACAGCCTCCACAGTTGTTTACAATGCTAGTGCGAGTGTGGAAGGAGGCCCTATGCGCCGCGATACTGAAACCTACGATTATTGCAATGTCACTGTCGCTTACACTCACGGCACGAAGGGAGATAAGGTCATCCTCAAGTATGCCTTCCCTGACCCATCCGACTTCAAGAAGCGCTTCTACGTCGCAGGAGGAGGTGGCTATTCCCTTAACACTGATGTCACTGGTGGACTCAAGTACGGTGCTGTTGCAGGCGCTACTGATGGAGGATACGACGCCTTCAACTATAGCCTTGACGAGAAGTTCCTTCTGGGTAACGGGTCCATCAATTGGGATGCTACCTATATGTTTTCCTACCAAGCTCTTGGTGAGATGACCCAAATCGGCAAGTACATCACGAAGGGGCTTTATGGCATGAACTCTTCAAGCAAGGTCTACACCTATTATGAAGGTTGCTCCGATGGCGGAAGAGAGGGTATGAGCCAGGTTCAGCGATGGGGTGACGAGTATGACGGTGTTATTGCTGGCGCTCCCGCTTTCCGATTTGCTCAGCAGCAAGTCCTTCACGTCTATCCTGCCACAGTGGAGAACACTCTCGACTATTACCCTCCTCCTTGCGAGCTTAAGAAGATCGTCAATGCCACTATCGATGCTTGCGATGGTCTAGACGGAAGGAATGATGGAGTTATCTCCCGAACCGACTTATGCAAGCTTCACTTCGACCTCAAGTCACTTATCGGCAAAGAGTACCACTGCGACGCTGAAACGAGTTCTTCCCTTGGCTTTGGATTTAGCAAACGACAGGCTCCCGGCGGCCAAATGAGTGATGCCCCTGAGCAGAATGGCACTATCAGCGCTGAAGGTGTCGCTGTTGCTCAAGCGATCTACGATGGAATCTTGAACAGCAAGAAGGAGCGGGTTTACCTGTCTTGGCAAATCGGTTCGGAGCTTTCCGATGCTGAGCCAACCTACGACAACGAAACCGAAAAATGGACCCTCAACATTCCATCAACTGGCGGGATGTATGTTGCCAAGTTCATTGAGCTCCTTGACTTGGATAACCTTGACAATCTCGATAATGTCACATATGACACCCTTGCTCAGTGGATGAATACTGGCCTCGTCCGTTACTACGATAGTCTTCAGACGACTCACCCCGACCTTACGACCTTCAAGAAAGCTGGAGGCAAACTTCTTCACTACCACGGCGAATCTGATCCTAGCATACCTGCCGGCTCATCTGTCCACTACTGGCAGTCCGTTCGCTCCATCATGTACCCTGATGCTTCCGACGCCGAGGCTCAAAAGGCTCTTTCTGAATGGTACCAGTTCTACCTTATTCCTGGTGCTGCTCACTGCGGTACCAACTCCCTCCAGCCTGGTCCTTATCCCAACAACAACATGAACATCATGATGGACTGGGTGGAGAATGGAAAGCAGCCATCCAGGCTTAATGCTACTGTGTCCTCCGGCGATTACAAGGGAGAAACTCAGATGCTGTGCCAGTGGCCTAGGCGGCCTCTCTGGACCAGTGATAAGAGTTTCAAATGTGTTGATGACAAGAAGTCTATTGAGAGCTGGACCTATGACTTCAATGCTTTTAAGATTCCTGTCTTCTGATTGCCCTTATTAGAGCAGCCTAGACATCACAATAGTCTGTCCTTGATCTTTTGGATAGCATCTAGAAAGGCCTCGGACTAGGAGTGGGTAAATAGATATGTTTAGGAATTAAAGACCGAAACGGGAATGTTTTCTCGTCGCGTTGGTCTGTGCCAACCCATTTAACTCCTTTGATACTTCTTTCCCTCGCACAAACCTTCATTATGTACTATATTCTCTTCCTAAGATAATACCTCCCTCGCTTATATATTTCCTCAGTAATCAGGCAATCGATCAATAGCATGGATATGCTGCATGAAGTGTTTTGTAGTGCGTTATCCTCTTTCGTATGCTCAAGGCGAAGCGAAATAACTGTTTGTGATATCAAGAAATCCGGCTTCGCCTGAGCCAGTATTCCAAGTTAGTCCGGGTGTCGCGATCTTCTCCTCCATGGTCGATGCCGGAAAGGTGGGTCTGTTTGGAAGGTCGGCCGAGGACACGTGGTGAGGGCCCTCACGGGCTCAGCCCGTTACAGAAATCCTGCTGCGACATTCGCTGGTTTGCGACATTCGCTTATGAAGAACGTTAGCGGTCTTTAGGCAATAGGTCGCGCGATATTGGCTACTTAAGTGTGTCACGACTTTATTAGTTTAGGGTTATGGGTTAAAATATCTCCGCCCAGCTACCCTACATTGTGTGTACTCCTGGTTGTTAATCCACCGAGGGACTTCACGTCCTCAACAAAGAGCAAACAAATTGTTGAGGCTTTGGTAAGGAGTCTTGAAGCCCCATAGTAAGCTAATAAATCAAGGAAGTATAGCAAGGGGAACATAGGCAACATCTGGCATAAGAACCGCGTCCAGAAGGCATAGAGAAGTAGAGGAGAGAACATAACCTTAGTTTAATACTTCTACTTCGCGAAAATCTTATACAAACCAAACAGTACAAAGACAGATGCTGCGAAAAGTACCACATCTAATATCCGCTCTCGGTGATGCCAGTCTCTCCTAACCTGAACATCAATCTGATGCCACTTCCACGTCTTCACCGCTCGATACTCCTCTAACAATGCAGGTGTAGCAGGGTCTGGCATAATGTCTGTTATATCGAACAGCAGTTTAAACCCAAGCTTGATTCCTGACGCTATGATAGAATTTGGCGATCCAAGCTGCTGCTGCTTGCGCACCTTTTCAGATACCAGAGTCAAGAGAACACTGCGTCCGAGCCAGTGTAACTGTCTGTTTAGCTTTGTTAGTCTTTAGAACCTTGGAACCGGAATGTTGTTTCTAGCCCTCTGTACCTTGGAAACCATAGTGTGCTGAATTGATCAAGGAATGCCTGGGCAATCTCATGGCCCTTCTGGCGGTCTTCGTCGTTGGTATACTCCTTGAAAGGCAAACTCTGGAACCATAAGTAGAAATCTTCGAGTTCTCTCCAGTTTCTCGGGAAATTGGCACCATAATCCCGAAAGTTGGCTCCCGGCTCCGTCCGAAAGTGAGAACAAACGCGTTCGGCCCAAGCAGGCCACGCCGCGGCCAGATGGGGATGGGATTCCTGATTGCGCGCCCCGACGAGCTTCCGCAGGTATGTCTCAAAGTATGCAGAACCAATGACAGACATCATACCTTCCCAAGGGGAAGAAAAAGTTCCAGGGACATTCCTCCATAGGCCGGCATGGAGCTTGTTGACGCTTTCGATATCTTCTATCGTTTCATCAGAGTCGCTTCCATACCACATCCAATCTAGAAAGTGGTTTTGGGTCTCGTAGAAGCGTTGGTGGCCACGCTTGTATACTCTTCCTCCGTGGTGAATAGCAGCTGCGCCAGCGGGGGTTTGTACGAGGTGTACAAAGGTTGAGCAATATCCAATGGCTACCGCGAAACTCGTGCCGGCAAAGAAATTGGCTGTCCGAATGATCTGATCGTACTCGGTTTCGGGATCCAGCTTCGGCAACGCAAAAGTGTTATCATGACACGTCTAGCTGCTGGGTAGGACAAGATCAAACCATACCGTGTCTAGGTATTTGGCAATCCATTTGCCTTTTCGTTGCGACAAAGGTGGCCATTCTGGGACAGGCCGCTTAGCCTCTGCTGGTGGCCTAGGCTGCCTTGGGTTGTTGTTTAGCTCATCGATGCTGTCGGTCCCTGGGGGTAGCCTTGTGGTGAGATCGATTTGGTAGTACTCCTTTGTTCTCGTGATGAGATGTGGTGTGGCTGACATGACTGGAGCAAAGGGAATTGGTAAAGAATAACGCCTAGAATAGGAAGACAGGCATTGATAGACAAGGGCAAAGAGTCAAGGCAAAGATGCTAGGGATGGGTGGACATTTTGTGAAGTTATTAGATACCTTTCAAGGTATGAGAGTGGATGTTTTGATGAGAGCGCACGTCCTCCCAACGCGATCGTTGCTTGAGCAGGATGGCTGAGCTTGGTTAGATCGAAATATGGATGATCGGTACCTGACAACGGTGGCCTTACCCGCTCATCCCCGTCAAGGACCCTTGTTCCCAGGTCCAGCCAGTCGGAGGATCTAACGGTGAAAGAAGGTTCCGGCCCGTTGGGCGGAATCACATCCCGGGTGGGGTTATCTACCATCCATCGCCTGATGTAGGAGACTGGCCAGGGTCAGTTGCCGTCACATTTGCCGGCGGTCACTATTCCGGTGGCCTTCAGTTGAGTCCGTTGCATCTTCGCGCATCGGTTCAACCATTGGCGAAAGTGGATTAGCTGAGAACGGGGACATGTGCCGGCTGGGATCAACGCCGCATGGGAGAAGTGCCGCAACAGATTGATCTGTGAATGGGAGAAAACGAGATGGGGGCATTGTCCATCACCCACAGAAAGGCTTTGGGGGTGTGAACAGCGGGACCAGAGAAGGGCCTAGAAGTGCCTGAGCAAAATGACAGACTAGTGAGGCTTGGGGAAGTGCTGTGTTGCTGGTTTGGACGTGTTTCTTTTGGGCTTAACGAAAAACAACTATATGCATCAGGTACTAAAGGAAGGCCTTCCTTCTTTAGCTGTAGCTGATATGGTCCCAAGTTTCTACACTCATATATATTCTACAAGCAAGCCGCGACGCTCTCCCGTAGCATCCACCGTCCAGATCTTTACTCAATCGCTACTCACACTTCTTACACACAATGACCCTAGTATTGCAATATTTCTTGGCTCTATCTGGCCTCATGTGTGTCTATCTTGGACACTCCATCATCTACAATCTTTTCTTTCATCCTTTCCGTAAGTTCCCCGGCCCCCCGCTGGCCAAGATCTCTCGGGTCTGGAGTAGACGGGCGAACTTCCAGGGGCTCAAGTACATGAGAATCCACGAAGCCCATCAAAAGTACGGTAAGTCTTGAAAGGAATAATTTTTTCAAACTCGACAAGTGAGTTCTTTTGACTGAGTAAGTAGGTGCCGTGATCCGAATTGGACCAAATGAGCTATCTTTCGCAAACCCTTTGGCAATCCGAGATATTTACGCCACAGATGATTTCCAAAAAGAGGAATCTTTCTACGTGGGTCTTTCCTTATCCTGGCTGTCAATTTACTCCAGATTAATATGTTTGCTTAGTTTTCTAAACGAGGTTATGAAGAAGATCATCTTTTTAGTTTTACGTAAGATCCTCTGACCTATATACGGAAATAAACTCATCACGTTTCAACTGTTTAGAAACCCTGAAGCGCATAGCCAACGTCGTAAACTGCTATCACGGGGGTACTCTCAGCGCAGTTTGCTAGCTATCGAGGAAGAACTTTCTACAAAGATCCAAATATTTCTCGAAGTTATCGGTAGGGACACTGCAGATGGGAAGCCAGTAGACATATACAACCGAGTGCATCTCTTGTCATTTGATGTAGTTTGTATGAACAAGTCGCTGTTGGCTTGTCAAATGGTAGAAAAACTGACAGGTCGCAGACCGGTTACTATTCGGAGATGACCCAAAGTCATTGGAGTCAGGAGGAGAGCACAAAGTCCTGTCCTACTTCCGAGCCTGGAGGCCCATCTTCATCTATGTATGTATCATGGCATGGACCATGCCCTCCCTTGGCGCAGTGCTTCATCCCCTAGAACGTCAACTCCATGAGTGACGAGACGCTAAAACTTGGGTTTACAGAAGGAGTTCTGGCCTCAACTGGAGAAGATCGGTATCTACCTGCCGGGAGCGCTTGGTGAGAACTTCCGCAAAGTCAAGGCATGGAAGGAGGTAATCACCACCTTGAACTGTAGCTTGTATGAGAGTACTCTGACAACTAGCATAGTACTCCGTCGACCTTATCAGGAAGTGCCGCCAGAACACTGTCGTCACTCCATTCTTTCGGTCCGTTCTCTATGGGGAAAAGGACGGCTATCTCGGCCGACCACTCACGGGCTCAGAAGTGGCTGAGGAATGCATGAGCGGGATGTAAGCTTGACTATTCTGTTCACTAGCTTTAATAGTTGATTAACCCCTTTTCTCTTGTTTTAGGTTTGGAGGCACTGGGACGACGGCAAACACCTTCGTTTTTCTGCTTTGGGCCACACTCCAGCAACCGGGGGTAGTCGACAAACTTAAAGCCGAGCTGAGAGCTGCCATTCCAAACGTTGGATCTGTTCCAGACTATCAGGTTTGCTCTATCAAAGTCCCCCATGTGACCTTTCTGAGCTAAAAAAAAGTACAGACTTGTGCTCGTTTACCATACTTGCAGGCGGTGATAAACGAAACTCTTCGCTTGTACCCAACCATCGTTGCCATAATCCCAAGAATCGCCATGCGGGATACCTCTGTCGCCGGTATTCACATTCAGAAAGGAGTAGGCTATCTACATATTGACAGCACCTAACTACAGCTCACTGACTTGGATGTAGACTATTGTAGGAATACAGAATTACACAATACACCGGTGGGAACCTGCGTTTCCCGACCCAGAAAGGTTCATCCCAGATCGGTGGCTCGATGACGAGAATATCGAACAACGGAAGGAGGCATTTGTACCATTCTCCGTTGGTTCTCGAAGATGCATCGGGATAAAGTGCGTACCCAAGAAAGCTAACTAATTCTTGCTGGTCGCTAACATTAACGAGTCTGGCCCAAATGGAGCTGAGTAAACTGGTGGCAGCATTCTTTCGACGATATGACGCAGCCGTCGATTCCAGTATGCAGCCAGAAGACATGAGAATGTTTGACAATTTTAGCGCAGGTCCAGCAGGGCGAAAACTGCTGGTTCGGCTCAAGGAATCGACAATCTGACCAGTGTGACATATTCAATTGTCCAGAGTTTGTTGGCTTCATGGAGAGATTTCAACAGGTGTTCACGTTTTTGTGGTTTTTAGTATGGGGGTCAGAAGGATAGATGCGTGTCAGGCAAAAACTATCTCGATCGAGACATAGTGGCATGGGTATGGCCGAATGTATTTACAAATTGACATTGATTTCCTCAGAGATAGCCTTGGAAGTCAAAGGCCATCATCTGATACGAGAACCAGTCGTCAGTGAAGAGATCAGGAGCGAGATCCTGCACATGACCTTCGGGATTGTTGACACTGGAGCCAAACATAAATGTAGAGTCCTGGGGTGAAAAGCTGTAAGTAAATTCGGTGTGTTGACTCTCTATGCGTGATATTGGGACCCCTGGGAACGAAGCCATGTTAGGAAAGAATGGCCAACTCGGAGAGCAAGTCCGAGTGCGATGTTGGGAAGATGTAGATAATATACCTGTGTTCTGGAACTGAGACAGACGATGTTTCATGGTCTTAATAACTTGGATTGCCCGTACTGATGATTCTACCTTATTGATATAGTGTTTAAATATGTCCATGGCAGATGCCAATGAAGTGTCGACAGAAGTCATCGTGTCCTCCTCAGAAGACAGCAAGGAAGCCAGCAGAACTGTAGCTGCACCGAAAGTGACTAGAGCACTCGGTGTTAGAAGATTGAAGCAATAACGGAGAGACGGAAGACACACAGTAAGTAGTCCACCATGCTGAGCACCGATACACACTGTCCATATCCTGATGCAAGACGGATATCAACTCGCGCGCCGTGTCCAGGCAAACTTGACGCATTCGCCCAACAATTTGGTCTCCAAGACTGTTTTGTTCTCGCATGGTACAGTCTAATTTTCGGCTTGAGGCTGCGTAGGATAAACGGAGGATGACTGGACGAAGCAAGAGAAGTCGTACATAAAGAAACCTAGGTGGATTGTTAGGGATGGTTAGGATGAAGAATAATCCGTGATGGAGCTTACCTGCAGTAGAGAACCCTTGCTTGCAGCAGGGCGGTTCGGGTTGGGGTGTCTGAGCTATTTGATACAGTTTCAAGTCTCAGATTTTTTGGGAGAGCTTCCAGAAATTGATCTAGCTTCGAGTTCAGCCGCAACATTTCATGCAAATCTGGCATGGACCTATCATGGCGTTGGCTAGCGGCGAGGTTCTTTGCTTGACCGGCGTCAGCGTAGAAGCATTTTAGTACCTCGGCCAAAATGTCGAAGAGCTGGACGGTGTAAACAAAAAGCCCCATCCGAGATTGTATCCCTGCTGGCTGGGTACCTTCTCCATCTTTGAGAAGATACTCGTCGTCGACCATGAGTGGTAAGGTTACTTGCGAGTTGTGTGGCAGCATGGCTGGCCTGCCAAAGGTAGTGCACATCAACCTTTATGTTTTGCAGATGGAGTTAGCATGTAGCAACTCACATGTGGCAACAGTAACCACGGTGGACTGCTTACCTATCTAGCGTCACGCACGTGTACCACACTCGTCTGCGCATTTCCCTCTCAAGCTGATTACTTGTTTCTGACTCGGCCCGGTTGAGATGCAAGCCGAGACTTTGGGCCACTCGTGTTGCAAGTCCCACCATGTTCCAACATCGGCTGGAATATGTTGTTGACTGGAGGTGGATAGCGGTCAATAACAGCATCTGAACGATCGGTAAGGACGCTGCATCAAGAGAATCGATCGGAACGAGTCCCCTGGCACGCTGGTAGAACTCATCTGCCTGAATTGCCCGGCTGTCCAGATCCACATTCTCAGTGAATCGACACCCAATTGCAAGAACGAGGTTGAGCTTTGCTAGCATCACTGGGTCGTCAACCGTGGAGTTCACTCTTTCAATGTCTGCCGGCTCCCACAACAGCTGGTAAAACTGCGTGAATGTTGGTTTGTGTAGGACAGGAAATACAGGGTGAACAATGCCCCAGAAGCTCTGGAGGTAGCTATCCGAAACCCTTCGGATCGGTAGAAGATCTAAACCGGCTGGGCTCCTTTTTTGCGGACCGTTTTGTCCTAGGCTATGAGTTGCAGGCGTAATTATGTCTGTGCTGGGCATTGATGACCCATCGGTTTCGTCTGTAGTGACGAATACGTGTTCGACAAAGGCAATCGTCGAGGATGCACCATATAGTAGACCATGATGATGAAAACAAGTAGGGACCGTTGCTAGAGCGTCTGGGGATTCTGCCTGGCTAGAAAGAGCAGTTGGAACTCCACCAAGGGTGGGCGGACTGTGGTTGTCGTGGGTCGCTGACGTGACATTGACGAGCCTGTCGGGCACACCGTTGGTGTTTACCATGCCATTCTCCAAGGGAGATGATGATTTGGATAGGCCTGATGCGAGGGTCAGCCGTCATATCTTTTGACTACCCGAAAAGGCGAAATCGCCGACGCGGCCTACCCTTCTGCCATCGACGACTGCTCCTGGGCCGAGTTCCGGAGGTGTTGTCGTCCAGCCCTGTATGCCTGGGATCATAGCCCCTTTCAAGCTGCTCCAACCTGCTTTCTAATGCCCGTATATGCCTTTGGGTTTTTACTTAGCAACAAAAAAGGCCGGGCTGGTACGATAGTCTTACCTACCTTCGAGTTCTCAGAGTCCCCTCTTCATACAAACAGTCTTCTCTCGAGCCTCGTTTCTCACACGCAGAGCAAACAGGGCGCCCACCGTCACACTTGGTCTTACGCACACGGCAGCAGTTGCAAGCGAGCTGTGTTTTGCGACGTTTGGAACGCGGTTCCTTGTCCTGATAGAGGCTGCTGCTCGCCTCGATCCCGAAGCCGGGGTTGTATCCGTTCTGCCAAAGGATATCCTGGGACGACATTTGGAATCAGCAGCGGGAACCTGGAGATATGGAGACAGTTTAGAACTGCCAGCTGGGATATTAATCACGAAGGTGGGATTTGGAAGCTCTCGTGAGCGGATAAAGAGAAGACAGAGGAGATGTCACAAATGCTAAGCGCTAGGAGAATCTGGGGTTGAGGGATGAAATTGCGGGGGATTATTGACTAATACAGATTTAGAATGGGCCGGTTCGGGGTTTGCGTCGGCACTTCCTTGACATGGATTTATCGCCAACTTGGCCTTTTCTGGTAGAGAAGGGTTAATCATCCCTTTACATGATACATATCATAAGTAGATATTCAGAACAAGTTGAATACTAATTTTCTAGACGTGTATCAATTCCATATACTCTTAAGTGTTTCCTGGGCGGCGTTTCCGCATGGCCTTGCCCTCCTGCACCACGTTCGGGGACTACGTTCAAGAGCAATACTGCATACGCACCGCCACTGTACCAAACACATGTTATTGCCATAGATTATGCTTTTGAGGGCTCGCGTCGTCGAAAACCCACCAGATAAGGCACACAGAGCAAGCCACCTCGAAGACATGGGCATGCTGTGGAAACCTTTGGTCATGTCGAATTGAGAGTGTGTGAGCGAATTCGTCCAGTAACCATCTGGGGGAAGATAATTAGCGAATCATTCCCAGCTGGGCGTCAGCACGCCTCCGCGAGAAGTTATTAAACCTCTAGGGCGTGTACAGAGAATGCCGACTATGTCTGCCGATGGAGCGGTCAGCAGAAAGGTGGTCAAGGGCTTGGACCAGGCGGGCTCGGCCTCACACCCGATGGTTTGAGGTCGATCGTCAAGGGCTCAATAGCATCCCTCTTTCAGTCCTCGGTTAGAGTAGAGTGCCCACAGGCCAGGTTTCCCTTCGCTCCATATCGGTATCCCACCTCCGCTTTGATCGGCTTAGCCTCCCCTGCATATCATATCCCACTTACATGCCATCACACAAATTTCTTGCTGACAAAGTATGCCCATCTCACTGGGAGGGGCTTGCATAAGCGCCAAAACAAGGTTCAGTCCCGGCCATCTCCATGGCATGGTACCGACACACACGAAAAGCGGCTTAGTGAATCGATTATGGGCCTTACTGCCATACAATCTTGGCGTCGAAATCCCCATTTGAGTGCATTCGGCTTCGGAAATGCACCCGAGCCGCTTACCTACGTAGGCTCAAGAACCACCTCTGACACTGGGAGTCAAAGGTCATAATAAGAACAGCAACAGTGATTATGAAGGCTCCTAAAACTAATTTCTGTTTTCTATTGCCTCAACTTTCAAGAATATTCATTGATTCGACTCAACCTTTCTATCGAAATGGCCTTGTCGACTTTGGAAGGTATCAGAATCGCCAATTATAGGGGCTGTACGTCCACATCCAAGCCCTTGACTCCCTCCGGTTTTGCTTACACTGTCTTCAGTTATCACTACTCCAAACGACGCCAACTATTCGAGACTTATTCGACGATGGTCAGGAAATGAGGAATCAAAGCCCAAAGTGATATTCGAACCCATCAATCACCAGGACGTGTCCTTGGCTGTCCAATACGCGACGTCTAATGGGCTCGAGGTCGCCGTGGTATCTGGTGGCCACTCGTTCATGGCGGCCTCAAGCTCTGAGGGCGGGGTTCATATTGATCTTAGGCGGATGAGACAAGTATATGTCGACAACCAATTTGGCCATGACGGGGTCATGACTATTGGGGGTGGCGCCACGGTAGGCGATGTTGGGGCGGCCTGTGATGCCAGCGGCACATACACAGTTCTTCCGGCAGTGAAAGAGCTCGGGTACACCGGCTTTGCACTCGGTGGTGGAGCAGGCTGGACTTCAGGCCTCCTGGGTTTTGCCGTTGACCAGTTCCTCGAGGTGCAGGTAGTTCTCGCCACTGGAGAGATGGTCGTCGCCTCGAATGACTCCAATCGGGGCCTTTTCTTTGCAGTCAAGGGGGCAGGGTATAATTTTGGTGTCATTACCGAAATCAAAATTCAAGTGCGAGCCCTTAGATCCAAGGTCTACTTTGGGACTATTGTCTACCCCCCTTCCTCCTTTGAGGCTGTCTTTGAAGCTTCTGAGTGGTTTGCGGAACATCAACAGAAAGACACCGCATTGGCTCTCGTCTATGTCACTGTTGGCCCCTCAGGAGAGCCTGCTGAGTCTATTGTTGCATTTCCATACTATCATGGCAGCGATGAGGCTGAGGGCCATCGACGTTTCAAAAAGCTGTTCGACATCCCCAGCATTCAACAGAAAGTTAGATTGGACTGGTTCTCTCGAACTTCTGACTCGACACCGGAGGCGGTTTGGCCATTCACTCGCAGGTATGCGCATGGAATACAATTCACCAAGCTCACGCCCAGGATTTGGCTCCCGGTTCTCAAGGTCATGAGGGACTGGGTTACTGATGACCCCAGCCGTTCTACTGGAACAAGCATGTTTTTGGGGCTCTATGATTGGAGCACCGTTCTGGCCAACACTGGTCCTAGTTTTGATAGTGCATGGCCGATTCGCACTCCCCCGTCTGACGGAGAAAGGTCCTGGAGAGACTGCGCCATTTATATATCGTGAGTTTAACATCCTACGGGACTGCACGATAGCTAATATAACATCTTTCAACAGAACTGATAAGAAGGAAGACGAAAAGATAGCACTTGAAACTGCCGAGAGAGTTGCCAGTGTGCTACGAGAGAAGCATGAAGAAGTAACTGGGGAGCCTTTACAACCGCCAGCATATTACCCAAACGGCAGTCTACTTCCCGGAACCACTGGCGAGTATATCTTTGGGTCGAATTATGGTCGACTGCGGAAGATCAAGGCAAAGTATGACCCGCAAGATGTGTTTCATAAGAAGCACCCTATCAAGCCAGACTTTTCCTAAGCCGAGACGCTGGGGTAATTAGGTTTTGATTTGCTTGGAAAACTTGTTAGTATTGTAGTTTATTTCCGGCCCTTATATAAGCGCGAAGAGCATGTACTTTACCTGTGGTATTTATAGTTTCTTGAGATATCTATAGTTATCCTTTTATATTGCCCTTAGCCTTAAGATAATACTGTCTTAATTTTAATTATTAATTTATCTAAGCTTTGTAATCGCTTGAAAATTTCTTATATCAAGTTGATTTTTAGTTCTTAGCTAATATAAGTTCTAAATACCAGGGGTAAGCTACTGGCGCCGCGCTTAATACCTGTATAAAAAAGCATATCTTAAGCAAGGCAAATTTATAATATATAAGAAGGATACTTTTAAGCTAAAGAACTATTTAAGTTTCACATAAAAAATATTATCCTATAAGTAATAAAAATAATTAGTTCTAATATAGGTTTATATATAAAGAATAATAAAAACAAAAAGTCTACAGGGGAACTAAAGTATAAGGACAAAAGAGATAATAAAATAACTAACTAATAATACAAAGGCCCCTAGCAAGAGCTGATCTCCAAAAGCGAGAACTGCCTCACATGGCCTTGAAGAAGATAAGTTCCTCCAATTCCGATAGCTTGGGCATTTCTCAACATCCAAGCAACGCCCCCACCCAAGCCCTCTCTGTATACGACATCCTCTAGCACGGGAAGAAGCAGTCCATTTGGCGGTACTTGTCAGAATGTTAGCTCAAGTCAAATAACAACAAGTCGACAGGTTCACAACGTACCACTGGGCTGTAATCGCCATCCCAGCCACCAACCTCACACCTCTTGTCGCTCTCACTATCAAGGCTCTTCCAACTGCGGTCACCAATGTCGAACTGGATATAATTCCCGCCCTGCGCCTCAGCGGTGAGCCGAAGTGTGTCGGGTAGTCGAATATCCTCCCAGGTAAAAGGGTTATCGTGACCGCACTCGACCCACTCGCCGTCGCCACTGTCCTTCTTGTACCCAGCGCGCCCAATCTCCTTCTTGTCATTGTCAAACATCATGAGCTTTTCGACGTGGAACCAGTGATTGCGTCGAGTCCCGGGCCCGTCGATGCCAAAGAAGGAGTGTCGCTCTCGGAGGTGGAAGGAGCAGCTGCCAGGGCGGTAGTTTTGATCGACCTTGGGATGGATACCGTAGGTGATGTCGCCGATCTTGAGGGTTCCGCCGTGTTTCCAGTTTAGAGGGTTTCTAGGGTCATTGCCATCACATGCTGAACATTGTTAGTTTCTGGAACAGACGAGAAGGGGTGGTTACTCACAGTCCATGATCAGTGTCATCTTCTGTTTGCACTTTTCCTCCATACCCTCCGAGATATCTTGACCCGATGGCCAATCCATGCGAAGCTCAACGTCATATCGCGAGCCTTCATTGTACTTGCGCATGGTACCTCCGCTATCCTGATCCTGAACCTTTTGCGCGGCCGCGTCGGCGCAGAACTGGCTAATTTTGCCGTTGAGGTCATCCCGCCCGAGGAACGTGTTTGTCTGCACGCCGTGACACTGGAGATCATCGTTCCCGTGATCATCACCACCGGTATCACCCCCGTCATCGGGCCACTCGTCCGGCAGGTCCGGCAGGTCTTTGGTGACGGATTCCCACTCTTCCTCGGCGCGCTTCATGATCTCCACCTCGTCGCTGGCGGCCGACTGGTCAAAGTCTCCCAGGTGCAAAAAGACAAGCTCGGTCCGCGCCTCGATCCCGTACGGACTCTCGCCGGTGGGCGAAATGGGTCTGGGGACCTTATCAAGGTTGCGGTAGAACCACAGGCTGTTGGTGAGCCAGGCGTAGCTATCTGCGTTCTGCGTCGCCCATTTCGTGCCGCGTTTTGTATTAGCCAACTCATAGACCCTCCATGGGCCATAGGCCTTGGGGCGGTCGTCCTTTTTGTTCGGATCGATCCTAGGGCCGGGGGGAAAGGGAACGTCCATGACTTGAGAGAAAGGCCCGGTTAGGTTCTTGATTCTTGCCGAGGTGTGTGGCATGGGGATTTGCTTACTATGTGGTTGGGTTCCCGAGACGGCGTCCAGGTGCATGATCTCGTGCAGCAGTGCCTCGCCCGCGTTGTGCTGCCATGAGGCCTGTTCAGCCATCGACAAGTCGCCCCCTTCTACCGCTTTCTTGACCTGGTCGTACCTTGTCTGTAGGGTCTCCGCCTTGAAGAAGATTTCACAGAGGTTGATCCACGGCTTGTGCTCCTCCACCCCGTCATGTTTGTCGGTAAAGGTTAGTGCGTGTCCAGCTGCAGTCACGGGCAACTTCCTCGTCTCTTGCTTGCCGTCATCGGTCGTGACGTTCTTGTACTTGAAGCAGACTTCATGGTTTGTATCACAACTGATGATGATCTTGAGGCCATTGGAGCCGCCTCGAAAAGCAGCGGCACGAGCAAGGTTTTCTGAACGCGCGGGTTAGCTTCTTATTCTGCTGTGGCGATCCAAGGAAGGAACTTTTACGTTCAACCCTCTGTCTGTGGGTAATTTTCTCCTCGGTGGGATGGTCCTCGTTCATGGCTTTCTTGTCCAGTTCCATGCCCATGTACAACTCCCAGATGGCCCTCTCGAAGATAGCCTTCTCCGGGCCCGTGTCCATCGAGGTTTGGTCAGCCAGCGTGATTGCGTCGGTGCCCGATCTGAGCACTTGGGCCTGCTGTGAGGCATTGCAGTTGCGCTCAAAGATGATAGAAGGACGTTTGTCGCCAATCTCTTCGGCCAGCTTCGTCCTGCATTCGTCCGAAGGGTTTCTCAAGTCGAAGCACTCAAAGGGGGCTCCGATGCCTATGATTGAGATCGGCTCTTCCTTTATGTCGTCACGACCAAAAAGGCCAACCAAGGACGATGCCTCGACGAAGCCGCCGAGTGAGAGACTGAGGAAAACAGGGGACAGAGAATGCATCTTGTCCGGTGACTGTCGAGGTCGAGTGATGATGAGTTGCAATTCTCCAAGATGGGTGGGAAGTTGAGGTTTTTATAAATGTTAAACTCTGTATATCTGCTGCAGTGGATCTTCGTTGCTGGTATCTGAAAACCGGACCAAGACAGCTCCAGAATGCAAATGCCGCAACAACTCATGCAGGTGCCCATCACGTAAGATGCCAAAATGGGGTGCCATCAGTAAGATTTGTCTCCAAATAGCCGTGGGTGGCAGAGAGCACAGCCCACGATGTTCAGCTTTAATCTATTTGTGCTGATGGTCAGCTTATGGATTCCACCTGGTAATGAAGGTTAATATGAAGTGCGCGGTATTGGACCAAAACGGGCTGCCCTGGCCTCTAGCCGGTATTGATAACAATGGTACTGCTGTTGGGAAGTTTAAAAGGGCCACTGTGTTAACATCGGGTCATGATGTTATGATGTGTTGACGATCTGTTCATTATTAGAGTTGCAGCCCGGCCCTTGAGGAATAACTGAACCCAAAGATCGTCTCGAGAAGGCCGGTATATTTAGTATCCTCCCTATACTCTGGTATGGATGGCTGCTGGTTTGCTGAGCTAGGGGATGGTGGTGGCCAAACCCCAATGCGAAACAGCTGAACAGCCCGTTTGAGTTCCACCGTGCGCGCTCTGTATGTCGCAGAAGAAATTAAGCAACGCAATATATGCTGCTGTAAAATGTGATTAATCAAGGCCATACCCTGTCCATAATCCTTTATAGTCCCACCCGCCCAAAAAGCGCGTCGTGGAACCAAAACGGGCCGTCCCGCCTGTTTCGTATTAAGCACATGGGAGTTTGTCTTCTGGACCGAGCGACGTCTCCTAAAGTCGCAAACCTTTTTGTAGAGTTCTTAGATTTGTCTTGTTGATTGGTCAAAGCGACAACAGGGGGGGACAGAGTCTCCAGTTCTTTCATTGATGCCGCCGCCAAGGATAGTGCTGGAACCGAGATATGACCCAGTTACCTCGGTACATGCTGTAGGGTAACTATCTGACACATTTGCTATTCACATAGCGGCCCATCAGTAAATGACAGATGATGCCCTATAGATTAGCTATATACTTTAGACATTCTTACTATTATCTAACGACGAGAATATAGTATGCCCGTAGAGGCTTCATACTATAATAAAATCACTTCACAATCACCCAGCAACAGCCCAAGCCCATTTCAAACCAACGATGTCTCGAATCTCAGCACAAACACCCTCTTTCCACCCCATCATTATAAATGTGTCACCGACATCACCATTTGCCAAAAAGCACCCATATGATAGCAACACAAGAGCTGCAGGTTCGTAGGCTTCAAGTAATCTCATGAAATCTTCGCTGACCAGGCATGCCCATTGTAACGACGCTCTGTGTGCCGGACACCACTCTGATGTCTGTGCTTTTCTCACCAGCCATTTCATCAGATCCAGAGCGTCCTGACAGATTTGTCTGACGACTTGGTTCTCTTCTTGGTCCAAAAATGTCAAAGACTCGAGTGCGTCTAGGAGTCGATCGAGTGGCCCGTGGTCCGGTGGTTCAGTCTCGGTGACGTAGAGTATCTTTTCATGTCGCTCTGGCCGTATGACACCAAAGGCATCTGCAATAGCCCTCACACCCCTCGTGAGCCTACAGTTAACGAGCAAGTCGTTCAGCATGGATGGAGGATCATTCCCTTTCCGTAAAATCTCTTTCAGGGAGCCCTCGGCATAAGAGCTAACCATCATGAGAACTGAGGCAAGATGACAAACAGCGCCGTTTTCGCGGTTTGCTTTTGCCACTGCATCCCTCATCATACCCACAGCATTTTGTGAGTACTTGAAGCCTAGTGAAGCGTGAATATCTCGTCGTCGGCGGAGTGATGGCGTGTCTGTTGGTGATCGATGTGCTGTATGCGCTTGTTCGAATGACGATATAGCAAGCGCCAGATTCAAAATGACTGGATGATCGAAAGCGAGGTGTGTCACTTCATATTTCCAAAGATCTTCCGACCCTCGTTGATGAACAATGGCCTTGAAGGCAACTTTGTGCCAATGGTCTAGTAGCTCCCTATCCTGTGCAGTCAAGCCATCTGCAGGCAATGGCGTAATTCGTTGAAGATGTGTGAAGGGCACGATCTGTGCCGAAGCCGTGGTGGGTGGCGACTGCGTCCTCCTACGAGGTGATGTTCCTTGAGCTTTGAGGCTACATATTGAGCTACGTCGAACACAAGCCGAGCATGGAACCGCTTCATCACACTATCGTAGCTGTGAGCGCTCATTCACTTCACCTGGTCTATAAGTTATTACCTTTACTTTTCTGGCTTTGCATTCTAGACAGCCAGTCCGTGTCTTTTTATAAGTCATTGTGAGGGTGTTGGAACGAAGCTGAAAATTCATTGCTACCACAATCGCCGGTGGAGTGATGATAATAAGGCGTACAATGCCGTGCGCCATTGTGGGCCTCAATTGCGCAATTCATCAAAACGCATCTTCCACTAAGCCTGTCTCAGCAACATACGTCGCCCAGTGTACCAGCATCTCCTCTAAAATCTCGGGATGCTTCTTCGCTAGATCATGTTGCTCAGCCGGGTCGTTGTCTACATCGAACAGCTCCCAACTATCTCCACCCTGCTTCGCCAGTAACACTGCCTTCCAGTTTGCTTTACGGATAGCACGATTCCCAAATAATTCCCAGCCATGGATGTGGTTCGCATCTTCGTGGACGGTAGGATGTCCTGTAGGAGACGAAAGATGGTTCACCCATGACTTTCCTCGAGGAACGACAACTTCTCGGCCCCTGAAACGAGTCCCTGGGTGCTGCACCTGTGCAAGATCGAGGATGGTAGGTAGGATATCCATGACAGTTGTGAATGAATGAGAAATAGTCTCGGAAGCCGATGAAATTGGTGGAAAGCGAATGAGGCAAGGGCAGCGAATCCCGCCCTCCGTTGACCATCCCTTGAACCCGCGAGAAGGGGCAGTGGCAGCGCATGCCCACCGTGAGCCGTACCAAACATACGAGTCGTGTCTACCAATATTGTCGAGACTATTGTCATAGTATGCATCAATCAGTTCGCCCAATGTTTTGAATGATGACAAGAGCTAAGCTTCTCAGTCAGTATGAGCGTCAGGGTATCAAATGGATGGGGGGAACGAACGGGTGCTGCTTCCAACGTAGATCCCTCTGCACCGTTGTCCGACATGAACAAGATAAAAGTGTTATCTAGTTCGCCCGATGCTTCAAGTGTATCAACCACCCTCCCGATATTCTGATCGAGCACATCAACCATGGCGGCGTAGACTTCCATCTTCCTTGCAGAAACAGCTCGCTCATGATCTGTGAGATCTTCCCACTTCACTCCGGCTTCGAAACCAACAGGAGGGGCAGCTTCGACGTCAGACGGTACAAGACCTAGCGCTTTCAATCTGGCCAACCGGTCAAGTCTGAGTTTGTCCGGCCCATTATCGTACTTGCCGCCTGTATACATCAGAAAGAGGCCCAATGCAAGAGGCTGGGAACTTACGATATTTCTCCACAACTTCATGTGGCGCCTGCATCGGCCAGTGTGGCGCCGTGTAAGCCAAGTAAGAAAAGAATGGTTGCTCTTTTTCTTCCTTGGTTCTGCTGGCCAACATGTTGATCAACTTATCCGTGAAGAAATTGGTTGAGTAAAAGTCCTTTGGTAAGTCCTTCTTTCTATCAACAGGCTTTTCATTCTCCATCCAAAAGCCGTCAGAGGTCAACAGCATCGTATCTTCATTTGCATCGAACTGCGGTTCGTAGTTGAAGTGGTTGCCACAGCCAGGTAAGAAGCCAAAGCTCTTCTTGAAGCCTCTTGCGCTCGGCGATACGTCAGGAGTCATTCCCAAATGCCACTTTCCAGACATGATGGTTAGGTAGCCTGCGTCAGAAAGAATCTCGGGGAGAGCAGCGACTTTCCAGTTGAGATAACCTTCGTAGCCCGGTTTGTCAACATAGTCAGGGTACTTCCCAGTGAGCTTCTTCCTCATCTCGGCAAACTCAGCCATCTGACCGAGTCCAGCGATATGGTTGTCGGTACCAGAGAGCAGCATGGACCGTGTAGGCGAGCAGGCCTGCGCGGTATGGAAGTTGGTCATACGTATGCCATCTTTAGATAGACGGTCCAAGACAGGAGTTTCAATCTCAGAGCCATATGGCTTGATATCACTGAAGCCAAGGTCATCGGCGACTATGATGAGGAAGTTTGGTCGCTTAGGAGCATGCATGATTGCAAGAGATGTCCGAGGATTGTGACGGACGAAAAGAAACTGAATTACACGACTAGAAGGTAGGCACGCAGAGACAATTGCTGCAATTTATATCGACCACCATCGGACACGCAAAGCTCCGTCTGAAGTCGACGAGCCACTCTCGGGTTATTTCGCACGAGCTCAAAACTCAGCTACAGATGCCAAACTCCGCGAAATTCCACATCATAACAAAGCCCCCACAAAGCCCCAGATTGCGGTGTGGCTCGGATCCTGCTCTCATTGGTTCTTCGTTCAACGCTTCTTGAGCACGCAAGATTCACATCTCAAAAACGTTAGACAAATTCCAGTTATCCACACCCATAACAAGCCCAAGGAATTCCGGACGACCGGGCTGTCGCTCGGATCATGGCTTCATTGGTGAATTGTATTTCAGCACAGCAACGACCTCCGCTGCTTGATGATTCTTACAGATTAACAGAGTCAACTACTGGTTTAACATGACGAAAGCTGAGGTTATGGAGGGGCGATTGACCGAAAGCTTAAGGATTGTGCCATTGCGGATCCTCATCGCGAGAATTCAAGATGCCAGCGCCAAGCATTGCTCTCTATTTAAGGCAATATCTGGCTGTAGAAGAATCAACCTTGATCATTCAGAAACAACTCCTTACTTTTGTTCAAGTCCTTAAACATGTCGATCGAAAAGCAATTACCTCCACCCACAACGCATGACTGGGGCGCGTCCAGTTCGGATCCGGACAAAGAGTCCAGTGGCCCGGGACAGCTGCCCCAAAAGGATTGGTCGGAAGTCGAAGAACGGGCTGTCGTCCGCAAGCTTGACTTCCTCATCATGCCTTTGCTTATCGCCGGCTTCTTCGTCTTGCAACTCGATCGTGGCAACATCGGCAACGCCCTAACAGACTTCTTCCTCGCAGAAGTGGGCATCACTCAACTTCAATTCAACATTGGTAACCAGCTCCTCAGTCTGGGCATTGTGTTGCTTGAGCTGCCCAGCAACCTCATTCTCTATCGTGTCGGTCCTCAGAAATGGATCAGCTGTCAGATCGTCTGCTGGGGTCTGGTGGCTACCTTTCAAGCTTTCATCAAGGGAAAAGGCGTTGGTGTCTATTATGTCACCAGACTGTTGCTGGGTCTTCTTGAAGCTGGGTTCATTCCTGCAGGCTTGTACACTTTGACACAGTGGTACAAGCGTAATGAGACCAGCAGACGCTTCACTGCATTCTTCCTTGGCAATATGATTGCTTCGGCCGCAAGTGGTCTCATTGCCTACGGGATCCTGCAGATGCGAGGCACAGCAGGACTCTCTGGTTGGCAGTGGATGTTCCTGATTGAAGGCATCATTACAATACTTGTCGGCATCGTTTTCGCTCTTCTCATGCCTCACTCTCCCGCATATCCGTCAAATATTCTGCGTCATTCATACTTTACATCACGAGAGATCCATATTCTTACCAATCGCGTGGTCATCGACAATCCTACTGAGGGCACCAAAAACAAATCTGTCAAGTGGATTGACGTCAAGGCAGCCTTCTCCCGCTGGTTCATCTACCCACAGCTTATCGTCTCCTTCTGCTGCATCGCCATTATTTCGCCACTTGGAACATATCAACCATCCATCATCGCTAGCTATGGCTATGATCGTCTCCAAGCGAACGCACTGTCTTCTGTTGGCAACTGGGTCGTTATTGTGCTGAGTCTGTCGTTTGGGTGGATTGCCGACAAGACCCAGAGGCGAGGTGGCCTTATTCTCCTTGCTGCTGTACTGAGTTTCGCATTTTGTCTGGCGACCAGACAGCTTGTAACAAGCACGAATCGTGATCTCAAGTACGGAATCCTCGTTTGCACCACACTGTGGGGATCTGCAGCTCATCCTCTGAACGGCTCCTGGCTTGCCGTCAACATTCGTAGTCCTGCAGAACGCTCCATCACCATGGCGCTACTCATCATGACTGCGAACGCGGCTGGTTTGGCAGGTGCTCAGGTCTTCCAGGCACACGATGCACCGCTGTATAGGACGGGGTTTACCGTCATTCTCACTCTGGCGTCCATCGCTGTGGTATTTGCGATTGGCTCTAATGCACAGTATCTATGGCTCAACAAGAAGTTAGCACGGAAGGAGGAAGAGGAGCAAGAAGTAGGGGAGGCGGTGGATGAAGGAAGGAAATGGCGGTTCTCATTATAAAAAACTTCTCTAGGTCTTTATTCAGAGCGAAGCCCCGGCCTACTTCACTGCTTTCGCTACCATGATCTCCACCGTCGGCATGTCTTTGGATCATTATCGCTTGGGCTTTATTCTTAGATGGCAACGTAGTTCACCAAAATACTTAAGACTGGTAGTATTATTAGAAATCACGAAATATTGTAAAGCAACCTAATTTTGGAGAACTTCAAGTCTAGTACATAGCGCTCAACTTGGTCTGACGACGAACGCAGAGCGCATGATTCATCTTGCCAGGCATGTTTTTGCACTACGGACTTTTGTAGAAATGGCGAAACCTGCAGGCCTTGCGGTGAAAGGGTGACCCGTGACTCCCCCCATTAGGCCAAAAATCACACAAGAGTTCTGTTGACTTCCATGGCGATCATCCAGCTGTATTTTACACGTTTCTAAGCGTATTATTGACGTGGTCACATCCCTGACTAAGACCCAGAATGCCAAGCGGGGCGCAGGCTGTTGCCTGAATCTGGAGGTCATACTCCGCACGGCGCAGCAGAGTCATGTCATAAGATGTCAACTTCAACTTATCCAACCTTGTCATCAATGCCAAAGAAAACCTCACCATGTCCCTGAATGAACCAGACGCGCAGTTAAACGACTTCGTCGTCATCGACAGACTATCCATTGCCGACTACAACGAGCCAAACATTCTGCCTCAGGACGAGGCCACCCTGACCCGACTCGAAGCCTGGATTAAACCTACCGGGTACGCCGGCGAGGACAGCGAGCTTGAGAAGCATGCCCGCTCGCACCTGAAGGGTACAAGTCAGTGGCTGTTCAGTTCACCCATATTTCAACAGTGGCATGACGGTAGCGACCATGGGATTCTGTGGATTCGAGGTGTGTGATAGTGACATATCAGCAACAAGGGCTGTCAAAGCTAACCTTCCATAGGTGTGCCTGGCGCCGGCAAATCTGTACTCGCGGCAACACTAGTCCATCATCTATCCTCCGAGGAGTGCCCCGTGCTGTATTTCTTCTTCCGCCATACAATTCAGTCCAACCACCGCCCCGAAGCTGCCCTCCGCGACTGGATTGCTCAGATTTTACCCTCCTCTCCCCCGTTGCAGCTCGCATTGAAGAACCTGACCTCCGAGCCCATTAGCGTGAACTCTGTGGATAGTCTGTCGATGCTTGAGCTGTGGCACCTTCTTCGGCTGGCCTTGAAAAGCATCCCCAAGGCCTATTGCGTGGTAGATGCTCTGGATGAGATGGACCAAAGTGCCTTGGAGCCATTCCTACAGTTCCTTGATCAGCTGGGCAATATCCATCCGGGGAGATTAAAACTAGTCATCACTAGCCGACCAATTGCGACAATTGAGAGAATCATGCGAAATTTAAGGCTCCTCGACATTCGTCTGGGTAAGGACCTAGTTAACCACGACATCTCTACATATCTCCACCACAGACTCGGCCGTTTTGCCCTGTCTGTTGAAAGCCGCGATGCGATCATAAACGAGGTGCTCAAAAAAGCGGATGGATTGTTTCTCTATGCGACATTAGCTATGGACACCATGGCTGGGCTGGAAGCCGAAACCGAAATCATCAAGTCTCTTGACAGGATGCCCGTCAACCTGTCAGTCATGTACAGACGTCTCTTGCGGGAACACATGGGCCGCACAGGACTACCAGAGGGACTATTCATACTCGTCTTGCAGCTTGTTACGCATGCCACTCGGCCCTTGCGTCTTCTTGAGATATCTGACTGTGTCAGAGTGACCCAGCCGCAGTATGGCCAAGACGCTGGCGCTATCAAAAGCCTCATACGAACATGTTGCGGGCCACTCTTGGAAGTGCTTCCGGATGAGACAGTTCGCGTTGTTCATCACTCCCTGACCGAGTATCTTGGACTCACACGATCACCACCCGACCAAGATATCCCTGTGTTTGAGCTAGGGCCTACACATAATCTCCTCGCAATTCTCTGTCTCTCCTATCTTCAAGCAGGTTGCCTAGATACCGTGCAAGTTGAGGAGCCCATCTTTGGCTTCGGACCAGCCTTGGTGAGGCATCAAGAGTTTGCTCCCTTTACGAGTTACGCGACGAACAACTGGCACGTGCATACCAAAACGGCCGCTATGCGAGGACATCCGCAGGAAAAGGCAAACAGGAGAATTCTCTCATTGCTGACGACTCCAAATTATGTTGAAAGACTCGCTTTACTGGGAGGGCAGGATGACTGGAAAGGAACATCCCAAGGCCAGAATATGGGACCGGAAACAGAAGCATTGCTTTTTGCCATACACTTCGGCTTGACGAGCTTTATCGAAAGCCTGCTAAGCCGGAACGACGGAGAAGCGGCGACGTACAGTGGAACTCTAGATACCGACCCTCCGTTGCATCAGGCAGTGGTCAATGGGGACAAGGACATTGTCCGTCTGCTCATCAAACATGGAGCTGGGCTGGGTCATTACAACAGTGAAGGCGCTACACCACTTCACTTAGCACTTGGGTCTGCTCACCAACAGATGCGGATACCTCCTGTTGTTGTTGAGGTTCTGCTTGAAGCTGGTGCAGACCCGTGGCAGAGCTTGGGTGAAAACGAGAAGATGTGCGATATGACCATAGGCGGCAGAGATCCCTACCCACCGATAGAGAAAGCCTTCAGGACGTGCGGTCAGGAGATAACCAAGTTGTTCCTACCACACATCAAGACTAAGGAGATGGCGACCGAGGCTTTGGGCTGGGTCATCAACAGCTCAAAGAACCTAAACGTTGTGCGCTCGATCCTCGAACTTGGATTGATGGACATTAATGACTGCGTCCGAGGCCAGACGCCGCTGTTTGCAGCGTGTACGCAACTTGACCCAAAGATGATCTCTGTGCTGTTGGAAGCTGGCGCAGATCCCAACGTGCCTCACAACGAGGACTGGTACACCAGCTTTGGCGATAGTCCAAAAGAAGGACCTAATGTGCTCCACGCCCTAGCGGCAGCATACCATTACAACCATTACTTTCAGGAGAAGACCTCTGATGATGATACCAGAGAGTGCATCAGATTAGTTCTCGCTGCCGGTGCCAACGGTTAGTACACATATTGCGTTCTCCTCATGTTCTTTGGAAGGCTGATTACACGTTGTAGTGAACCAAGTTGATCGCAAAAAATCCACACCGCTCCACAAGACACGCAGCCCCCTCGTTGCGCAGCTTCTTCTCGACGCCGGAGCGGACGCCAGCGCAATGAATCTACAGGGGGAAATGCCGCTCCACGTCGCATACAGTATTGATATAATAGAGGTCCTTCTCAGCAAGACAGACATCAATGTCAAGACTCGCAGCGGCAAAACGGTCCTGCTCAACGCGTTATCAGATAGCATGGCGCCATCGAATGGAAAGGCGACACTGGACAAAGTCTTCAAGCTGCTCGATCTTGGGGCCGACGTCGGCGTCACCGACAACGACGGCAATGGTGTCCTGCATTACGTCGCCCAGATGGGAGGAATCGGCAAGCCAGATGGCAGACACATCTTGGAGAGGCTGCTCCAAGGCGGCGCAGACCCAGATCTGCGCAACATGGACGGACAGACAGCACTGCACAAGCTAAGCTCCCATCAAGGGCACTACAAATTCGAGAATGCCGACTTGGAGACATTTCTGGAGCTGACAAGGGCCGATGTGAACGCGATGGATAATCAAGGTCGCACACTGCTCTTTAATGCCTTTGAGAACTTCAGCATGGCGGATCAGGAGGCGGAAGCCTTGATGGCGCTAATGGCAAAGGCAGGGGCGCACTTCGACGTAAGGGACCAGCGCGGACGGACACTACTGCACGCAGCGGTACGACACTGTCGGTCAAATGGAAAGCTTCTGCAGCTTCTTGCGGAGCACGGGGTTGATCCGCAGCAAACTGACCTCGAGGGCACCACCATCTGGCACGAGGGGGTCCCGCGGTTCGCTACGTGGAGGGTCTCGACTCAGTTGTTCCACGACATCACGGCCTTGGGGGTGGATCCACGAAAAGCCAACAACTATGGGAGACTGCCACTGCATGTCCTGTGCGGGTACGATCAATGGGCTCTACGAGACAACAACTATTCCAAGAAAGAAGACCAGACGACATTGTTTGAGTACATGCTGCAGCAGAGCCACGAAGACCTGAACCGGGAGGACCATGACGGGGTTGCACCGCTGCATCTTGTGTCGACCTTCTGTGAGGATCAAACAAAGAGGCTTCTGGAAGCCGGTGCCGATGCCACACTGGCCACGCACGAAGGGCTGAATGTCTTCCATCTCGCAGCCCGATGCCGACAAAGCAACACCATCGGGCTTCTTCTGGACTGGTTCAGGATGAAGATGAGCGCGGATGAGCTGCATAGAGTAGTCAACGCCCAAGACAAGCGAGGACGAGCTCCGCTATTCTATGCCTGTGCTTCAGGTCGGTGCCAATCTGTGGAGCTTCTTATCAAGGCCGGTGCTGTGGTTGACATGGAGACGTACGATGGTTCGGCGTTGGATGGCTGTGCCAACTTCGAAGAGGAGCAGAAAAACTGGAACAGTCACCATTTCGATAAGGACGAGTCTGATGCTGGTGGTGTCCTCATCGACGATACAAAGCGACTCAGTTTGGAAAATAGGCGATGGGACGCTTACCAAATGGAAAGGCTGGAGGAAATACTTGATCTCATGGTCGACGCCACTGCACTGAGTTGGCATATGGTTGACAAGGCCATTGCTTCAGCCATAAATGGGCAGCATGGCTATACCGTGGAATGTCTCTTACGAACTCGGAGGACTTTGGGTATTGAAAGAACGCTGGAGTGTGCAGCTGAAGCGCAATCATGCTTGGAGGGAAGGGCAGAGAAGTTGGCCAAGATGATGAAAGGCCGCGACTTTGCTGGCCAAATTGACCTCTTGATCAGAACCGGGTGCTACGACGCCGTCCCCGCCTGCGTCATGGAGTATTCACCAAAACCCGAAGTGCTCCATCCCATTCTCACCGAGATGGCCCGGACAGGCCTTGCACGACTCCTTGACGCCCTACTCACACCAGAGGTTGTCTTGGATCTTGACAAGAAATGCGATACAAGCCAAAGGATGCCGACGCTGTTGTTTTCTGCCTGCGAAGCTGAAGAGCCAAATATGTCCGTGATTCGGCTGTTGGTAGAGAAAGGGTTGAGTTTGGATGCTGGGTCGCCAGATGGCTATTACCCTTCGGACAAGTCTCAGGAGACTCCTCTCCATGCCCTGGTTAGAGGCGGTCATCATCACTGGTGGCAGACAAATCAGGCGCTTCCGTACATGCTCAAACGAGGCGTGAGCCTGGAGATTAGAAACCGCCAGGGACTAACACCTCTGAACGCGAGTTTGGAGAATATGGACAAACCTTCCTGGAGCAGCAAGGCTACCGAAATGCTGCTGCATGCTGGTGCGGACCCTACAAGCGTGGACAATGCAGGCAAGACCTGTCTCGCTCGTGCTGCCAAGAACAAAACCGTCTACGCAATGCTTCTCCGGCACGGGGCCGTCGTCGACTACTCGGCACTGGCCGCTGCCATCCTTGCCAAGGACGTGGACATGGTCCAGCTGATGCTGGTCTCAGGGGCGGACCCAAACGCTCGCAAGGTCGGAGCCGAAACACCCCACTGGACGTCAGCAGACGGGCGTCAGGCGGGTGGCGGGAGACAAGATCCAGACACCCAGGACGAGCTGTATCCTCTTGATCTTGTGATCAGCGTGGTGGCTCGCAATGGTCAGAATGCCAAGGACCACGATGCAGTTTGCATGCGCATGGTTGAACTATTGCTCGAGCACGACGCTGACCCAAATGCTCGCTACACACGGACAACAGTGGCACATCGCATACTGGAGAGAAAGGGGTCAGATTCCAGAACGACCTACGGCGACCGGAGCCGCTATCTTAATGTCATTCTTCAACATCCACGCCTGGATATCAATCTTGAAGACACAGCTGGCGTCTCGTTGTTTCATAGTGCTCTCACCATAGGCGATGTGGAAACAGCCCAAATTCTCTTAAAGAGAGGTGTTAGCGTGCGTATGAGGGACAGATCGGGTAGGAATGCACTGCATCTCTTGCTATCTTTTCTCTCCAAGGACAGCTGGCACCATCAAACTAGCCACCCTCATCGGGATTTCCTCATGAGTGTAGTTAGTCTCGCCCCAGAGCTTCTACATCAGGTCGACAAGGACGGCAGATCTCCTCTTCATTGCGCCATCAGCAAGCGGGGGGGATCTGGAGAAGTAGTTGAGATGGTCGTGTCTGCAGGTGCCGATGTTTGCGCACAGGCCAAGAATGGCGACACGCCGCTTCACCTGCTTCTCAAGGGAACGTGGAGTCTCGTCGTAGACGACGATGGCGTTGTAGCTTGGCAAGGATACACAAAGAAGATGATGGACCTGTTCCTATCCAAGGGCGCCGACGTCAACGCGCGCAACAAAGCGGGCGAGACGCCCGTGTTTAACTACTTCCGCGAGGGTGCTTTAAAAGTCAAGCTACCCAAGCACAAGCTTCAGAAGCAGGACGGTCATTCTTCGTCTCAGAGGCTCAGAGGCTACGATGCGTGGGAAGTCCAGCGTGGCCTCGAAGAAAAGGCTGCCGTGGAAAGAGAGCCGATGCTGTGGGCGCTGTTGGAACAGCTCGGCGTGGACTGGGGCGCTGTCGATGCCAAAGGACGATCTTTGCTACATATCGTGGCGGGCAAAGACCATGGAGGTGTTGAGGTGGACTCTGAGTCTGAAAAGCTACGCAGGTTCAAGTTCTTGATGGGCAAGGGGTTGGATGCACTGGGGGAGGACACAACGCATCGGACTGCACTGGATGTGGCGGCTGCGAAGAAGGCAGATGATATTCTGATATTGTTTAAAGCGGAATAGCTTACCATAGCTTATAGTTGTTTCTATACTTGGGTTTTTATCTAGTTTATTTAGTAACTCAGGCTTTATTAATCTTCTTATGTAGGCAAAGCATTAGTTAAGAACAGGCCCTCGCTCCCGTCGCAGCTAGATGTAGGGTAACCAAGCTAGTAGGAGATGGAATTACCGTGCGATGTTCTTAGCTAAGCCTCGGGCTTTAACTTTTGGTCGTTGTACGCATGGATAATTGGTCCATCTGTTGTCGAAGGAATTAATATCCCATATCCCAATGTGTGACATTGACTCGGCTGCATGTCTAGGATGGCCTGGTTGGTTCGTGGCAGAACAGTCTGAGAACACAGATACCGCAGATAGCATGTGGAAAGTTGTGCTTTTCACACTGACATAGAACTTAGATTAGGACTTCAATTAGCAATATTTTTACTTTGTTACGTCTTCTCTCCTTTTTCAGAGTGTACACCGGGCCCGTCGCTTGGTCAATGGTTATGAACATGTTGGCTTTAGGTGCGAACCCTGACACGAAATGCACTATAGATAAACCATCCACTGCCCCATAGTCTGCCAGCGCGAAAAAATTCTCTTATGGACAAAAACCATCAATGGCTTAACTGGTGGTTTTCATGGGTGATGGGCATAATCCTTTTTATCTAACCCCCCACAGACTTTGCAAGTACTTCTCGGACCTTATGAAAGTCTGGCCACTCAGACAACTTCTTAATTTTCTTTCCATCCTCCGTCATTGTAAGCACAAAGACATAATCAGTACCATATGGCCCTGCCTCCACTTCGCCCTCGCTGCTACACATCATCGTCACCGTCCTCTTTTCCAAGTCCACAAACATCTCGTTAATGGTGATCTTGAATGTCTTTAAAAGCTTAAAGAAACCTGCCGCCCTGTCGTAGGTTCGAAATCTGGATCATTGTTTAGCAATTCACACATCGTTCTTTTAACGTTGGGGACTCTGCTCGCAACTCACTGTTCTCTAGTCATTGGAAAGACCCCCTCTGTATCTGGATGAACCGTATAATGGATATCGTCGGTCCATCTTGATACAACATTGTCGAGCGAGCGACTTTCCAGATCTGAGATCCAGCCCGCTGCAGTCTTTTCGAGAATCTCCTTTAGAGACATGTGTAATCCAAACTGTAATAATATCAAGGAAACTGGGAGAAGTGTGTAAGTTTAGATGAAAAGAGGTATTCGATCATTTTACTGTGTATATATACTCTGCTTTGGATTTACCACATGGATACTGGCGTCTTGGCACGGCTTAAATTTTCGTCGATGAGCCCCTTGGTGGCGCCGTGCGGTGTGATATTGGACCGACTCGGAGACATTCGCCTCTCATGATTTGAAATTGAAATGCAACACCAGGTGGCATTCCCGTATGTTCTGGTATTCTAGGTAGTTTATCTTCACCGTGAAGACGACTATCAAGTACCTCTTGAGATATAAAGTTGATCAAAGATGATCGTTTCGTTCTATTGCTTTCACTTGCATTCAGATCAGATATCATTGATCGTGGTGGATTATGTGGAAATGTGAATTCATGTCTTGCTTTGTCCCCTCGTGGTTGCGCTGCTGCCCGGACCGTCGGCAAGTGTGAGTAACGAGTCAGGAGGTACAAGGCGGTTGACCCCCTTTCTGCTTCTCCGCTATTGAGTGCTAACCTCTACTGGAAACTCCGCTCTCTATATGGCTGCTAACCACCCAGATGGCCCCACGATTCACTTCATCGCCGTCGTCAATCTCCGCAGCGACTCCACTTGCCCCTTGCAGAAGCCCAACGCCTGCTCTTCAAGGATAGCCTTATACTCGTATGGCACAGTGTTTGCGCCCGAAATCCATGTGATGATAGTTGTTCCATCAGACTCTGAAGGGTGGAGTTGGGCAGCTGCCAAAACACCAGTGGCCGGGCTTGAGTTTGGTTCGACAACTTCATACTTTAACTTGTAGGTCATCGAGTCGCACTCTAAGATTTTCTCGTCGAAGAAGGTATCGCCAAAGTAGACGCGTCGCACAGCATCTTTTCCGTGACCCTTAAGGATAGATGACCGAGTACAACCCGGGATAAGGATTCTCTCCGCACCAATAGCAGAGAGGAAAGGCCAGATCTCGTTTGCTGGCGCATGAATGGTCTCCCTGATAGAAGCAAGGACAATCCTGCCTTGGAGATCATCGACCGACATGATGATGAATGTTGCCTTGGGAAAGAAATCGAGTTAGCAAGGACCTTGTTCTCGCGTATTCCATGCATCTCTTACGGTTTTGTTTTAGGAGAGAAGGACTGGTGAGTAGTTCTGTGAACGAAGAAGGATGGAGGGTACAGTATGGACAGAGCTCATTATTTGACGCCTGAACTGGTTCTTATCATGTGTTACCCCGCCTTGATATCTTTCTAGTCTCGCCACTAGCGGACATTCATGCAATGTATCAGCTGGCGCGGAGTTTAAGGGAGGAATTGGACAACCTCCGCGAGCTGAAGGGCAGACTCGGCATGGCCTTTGTCCCCGGCCACCGAAAGCGAAAACGAGACAAGGGTCAGCAGTATCTTCTTAAACCGACTTCCAGCCTCTAGTCATCCAGTCAAGCCCTGCCCCAACCTCTGCTTCCACGATCACTACCATGTCTTCAAACACCAACAAGGTAGCCCTTATTTTTGGGGCCTCTGGAATTGTGTGTCAAGTCCAGTCAATGTGAAGCAGAAGCCATGCTAATACTTGAACTTAGTCCGGCTGGGCGCTGATGCGTGAATGTCTCTCTTTCCCATCGGCAGAGACATTTTCTCGCGCCATCGGTTTGAGCCATCGCCCATTGTCCAAGGAAGCGGCACGCCTTCCCAATGACCCGCGACTAGAACTACATAACGGCCTGGATCTCACCAATAGGGACCAGACCAAGGAGAAACTGGGATCCGTCCCAGGCATTGGCGATGTAACGCATGTGTACTTTGTCGGTGAGTGAACAGGGAGATCTTAGAATCCATTCCCATATACAATCTAATAGTTGATAGCATACACCGGCCACGGTGGCAGTCCTAAGGACGTTGTTAATGTGAACGCAACGATTGTTGACAATGCTCTCATCGCCCTCAACGAACTGTGCCCGAAGATGGAGTTCTTCGTGTTGCAAACCGGTGGAAAGGCAAGCACACTACTTTGATCTGATAGTCTGTCTCTAACATCTAAAGGGATATGGAATTGTTGGGTATGGATGGCCGCCCGCACCCTGGAAAGAAGATCTCCCTCGCATGCCGGAGCCGTATGCCTCGGATATCTTCTACTATGCGCAGTACGACGTCGTAGCCAGACACGCTGCAAACAAGTCTTGGGGGTGGTCTGAGATCAGGCCATCATATCTGGTGAGTAAATCTCTGACGTCTTTCGTTGAATTCCCCTTTTGTCTATCTTTGGTGCTCCATTTCTTCCTAAATATGCTGACATTTCTTAATAGCCAGGCTTTGTCCCCCACCATAATGCGATGAATGTTGCACAGTCCCTTGGCCTATTCCTCTCCTACTACCGCTCTATGAAAGGCGATGGGGCTGAATGTGTGTTCCCCGGGACCCCCGACTCCTGGACAGCGCTCCGCACCGAATCCGCCCAAGACCTGGTTGCCCACTTCCACATCCATGTCTCTTTGCACGCTGATAAGACTAGCGGAAGGTCCTTCAACGTTGGAGATGGTGATCCGGTGTCGTGGGAGCTGACGTGGCCGGTGTTATGTGATTACTTTGGCCTCAAGGGAGTTGGTCCCCTGTCACAGAAAGAGGGGGAGATTTATGGCATTGAATGGTTGATGGCCCAAAAGGAGTCTTGGCCGGATTGGACCCAAGAGCAGGGTCTCAGGAAGAATGCTCTGGAGGACATGCAATGGGATATTCTCCAGATGATCCTGACGCTCCCGGTCCGGATTGACTATGATTTAGGTGCATCCCGTGAAATTGGGTTTCGGGAGATCCTAAAGCCTGGTGAGGGCTATATGGTGGCATTTGATCGGCTGCGAGAGGCGCAGCTTCTCCCTTAGGATAGCTTAGTCAAGATCGCTATATTATTCATTCTGGATATCGCACATTTCAGAGTTGGGCGGCATATGTCGCGGCAGCGCGGTCGAGAGCCTGGACGAGGTCATTGGCTTGATCAACGGGTTCACCTCCAACAATCCTGGCCATGTCATCGTCTTGCATTCCCGTCATCTACACAGTATGCACGACCAAGAAAACAACCTGGGTCGCCCCTGGACCAAGGACAACAGACGGAATTCTTTGAGAAGCTCGCTCAGGCCCATCGACAACCGCTGCGCCAACCTCTAACTGAAGGGGGATATTAAGGGTAGAGAGCATGCGGTTCAAAATCTGACGATAAGCCAACTACAACGTGGTGCAAGGCTTGGAGGCGATGAGTATATGGATTAGAAGACCAATGGCTGTGTCCTCATGTTCCTGGACGGTGATTCAATGCTCAAGGACATCGACGATCTTCTGGCTTAGTTCCCATCAGGGGCCAGGCTACAACTATAATAAAGAACAATTTCAAGGACACGGGCGATCTCACGCAAAGCGACACGTATTCACGCGGCAACGACATCGACCATAAGGATTATATCCACATGGAAGATTCTTGGCCTAATGAGAGCGAAGTGGAATACGCAGTTGAGGGGGTCTTTGAGATGTGGCTGAACCAAGAAGATGTAAGCAAACTTCCCATCGGCCAGTGGGTTGTCACAGGTGGCATTAGAGCCATCGCCTGGAACGCGGAAGTCATGAACAGCGTCTTCCCCTGGAAGGCCATCAACACAATCAACCCCAAGTCTGAAATGTCTCCCTCTGTCTTCTTGTGGATTATATCGGCGTGTTTATCTGTCTCAGATGAGATAGACTTGAATCCCTTGAGCGTCGAGACCTACGCCATAGCCATCAGCCTGAACCTGAACACCATGAGCGAGAACTGTGGTGTCAACCCCGACAAGGGACCGCCGCTGCTTCCAAAGGAGGCCGAGAGCCAGAGGCTTGTCCGTGGCGAGCAGCGTCCGCAGTGGAACAGAATCGTCCACACGAACGGTACCGTCGACGACAACCCACCAGCCGGCCTACCTCTGGGCTACATCGAGACCTTGAACTATGTAGTTGTACAAAGACAACGTAGAATATCTAGGTGGTGATTGAGCAAATGAACACTTCAATTGGCCTAGGAGGCATCAAACCTACTCCTTGCTGTGGATTATCGTGGTATATCTCTAGAACAATGACAACATTATGGCCCAATGCGATGAAACGTCGTAACCTAGAGCATCGCGCTCATCCACTTGTACACGATTAGATACTGTCTTTTATTTCTACATCGCCAGTCTTACAGCATGCGCGAGACCATGATGTGCCAGTGATAATGGTCCACCAGATTTGGAACCGTCTTATCCACACAGCTCAATCAATCATCACTGTTGGACTCGTTGGTCCTTGGTCAACCTGTCTATGCCTAACCTGTAATGGCTCCACTGCTGCTCCATGCAGGCAGGGGGTTGAGTCAGGGGATCCCCGACGCCTCCAGCTCTGGACAGGGACCCTTGCTGGGTGCATGAGGTTATAAATTGGAGCGTGACCCAACGAGTAAGCCCACTTCTGGTGCCTTGCTGGCTCAGGGCCTCGGGAGCAATCGCCCCCCATCATGTCTTCCAGCACCGACACCATGGAAACCATTCTGTCTTCGTCCGAGACGGCCACAGACACGGCCACAGCCGCAGCCACGCCCACGCAGCTTCTCGGCCTCACCACGCCATTCAAGCAACCACGTGGATGCGATTCACATTGGGAACGCACTGGCATACTCTCGACTGAGGGCGACACATCTACGGTGCCATTTCTGTTATCAAAAGCCGTGCCATCATGTTACCCATCTGGCTAGGAGGATGTCGTGCCTAAGAGCCGGTGGCACTTCAACCCAGCCCTATGTCCCAGCGGCTGGACCTACTACAGTATGGGTGAAGATGGAGTCAGGGGGCATTCCACAGCCTTTTGTTGCAACAGGTCCGCTTCCACTTATCCTTGAGATATTCTTTACCTGGGGAAAGCGAATATGCTAACCAAGATGTCTATCTTAGTGGTTATACGCGATTGAACAACGACAACTGGGAGCTCGTTGCCCCTGCAGACATTAGCACACACCGTTGTGGACGCTGGGTGCAGAATACCGATGAACAGGCCACGACGAGCAATACGAAGTCTAGCTCCAGCATGAGCACGAGTCAAACTCTTATGTTGCACGAGGCCTGGAGTATATCCTGGCATGCATCTGACACATCGACTCTGACGCCGAAACTGCCTTCCCTAGCTAGCAACATAGAGGTTCCAACGTAGACGCCTAGTCAAGATATTCCCCATGGTAACATTAAGGAACGCTCGTCTGACGATGATGGTCCATTGGCGGGTGATATGGGCAAGTTTTTACTAATTGGTCTGCCTATTATCGGTGTATTTTTTATGTCACTAGGTATTTGGATTTGTATGGTGCATTATAAAGACCGGAAGAGAGCTGCTAGAAATTGATTCGCTGTTAAGTACCATCAGAAATAACTGATGCCTTGCTTGCTTCGACTATGCTTATCACTCTCTACGAATATGAACCTAGTCTTCTAGTTCGTCTCTTAGGAAACGCAGGATTGTCACACTTGCAAGTTGCCACTAAAGGCCGTTGCAAATTTGATGTAAAACATAGGCATTAAAGTCAGAGTTTCTAGCTTTTGACAACAGGCTGCCATTGGAAACTTCTCTAGTATTGTACAACTATATCTTCACATAATTTCTATGGATCAAAATCCATCAGCCGCCCAGTTAGCATGCTCGTTGACCCCAGCAACCTTGCTATATCCGTTGTCTCCATTCGGTGCCTTCTTTCCATTCGCCTTGTCACTAACAGGGCCATAACCACCTCCCGAAGGGCTTTCAATCACCAACTGATCACCAGCCTTCATTCTCACCATGTTCCTCTGTCCAAGGTTCACCGCCCTAAACGATCCATCCTCGAGCTTGCGGTTCCAGATATTCGATCCGAAAGCGCCTGGGTCACCGCCGCGGAGACCATAAGGTCTCGTCGTCCTCCGCTCAGTGATGACGCTGAAGCTAAGTGGCGCCAGAGCCTCGTAGATTCTCCGGGTTCCATCGCCGCCATTGAACGTGCCCTTGCCGCCGCTTCCCTTTCGGATGCTAAACTCCCTCATGAGGACTGGGTACCGCTTCTCAACGAGCTCTGCGTCCGTGATGCGCGTGTTGGTCATGTGGGTGTGCACGGCACTCGCGCCGTGCCAAGTCGGTCCAGCACCTGCACCACCGCAGATTGTCTCACCAAAGGCATACCGGAAGCCCTTGGTGCGGCCAGCCTCATCGAGGGACTCGCCGCCGAAGAAGCCGACGCAGTTCATGCATCCCTGAGACGCAGCAGCGGCTTCGAAGGCGTGAAGGATCGTGTCACAGATGCGTTGCGAAGTATGCGTGTTGCCGGCGCATACAGCCGCAGCTCCAGAAGGATTCAAGAAGCAGCCTTCGGGGATGATGATATCGATAGGTGTTAGGCATCCCTGGTTCAACGGGATATCAGCCCCAATCATAGTTCGAAGACAGAAAATAACGCCAGAGTATGTGAGGGCCCTGGGCGCGTTCATGTTTCCGTGGAGCTCGGGAGTGGTGCCGGTAAAGTCAAAGGTGGCGCTTCCATCCTCTCGGATCTGAACTTGGAGGCAAATTCGGGAACTGTTGTCCATATAACCGACGGCACTGAGCTTGCCTCCGGGGTACTGCGTGCGGACCTTCTTGAGGAATCCTCGAATGGCAATCTCAGCGTTGGACTGGATGGCGTCCATGTAGAATTGCACCGTCTTCTGTCCATGCTGATCCATCAGCCTGTTGAGAAGCTTGGCGCCCTTGTTGTTGGCGGCGGCAAAGGACTGGAGGTCAGTGATGTTATCACTCAATCGTTGTGTGCTGTTGCATCCAGGTCGGGTTCCTGGCTCAGCAAAGATCTTGGCGATACCCTCATGGTCGAACTGGCCGCCACGGATCATGGTGAATGTGTGAATTGCAACACCCTCCTGCCAGAGTTCCGTGGAGTTGGGAGGCATGGACGTTCCCTCAGATCCGCCGATATCAGTGTGGTGACCACGAGAAGCAAGGAAGAAGAGGATCTCCTTGCCAGCCTGGTCAAACACCGGCGTGACGACCGTCAAGTCAGGCAGATGTGTTCCTCCGCTCACTGTAAACTGTTAGCCACGGGCCTGCGATTTTGAACAAAGAAGGTTCTTTCTCTTACCGGGATGGTTCGTTACAAAGACATCACCAGGCTGCATCTTGTCACCGACCTGCTCGATCTGACCCTTTACCGCATAGCTCATGCTACCCAGGAAGACGGGGACGTGGGGGGCGTTGGCTACCAAGTCTCCGGTAGGGCCAAAGATAGCACAAGCAAAGTCCAGTCTCTCCTTGATATTGAGAGAGACCGAGGTCTTCTGCAGCGAGCGGCCCATCTGCTCCGCAATGCTCATGAATCGATGGCCAAACACGGAGAGTTGAACTGGGTCAACGGTCAGGGCATCAGCCTTTGAGGGGTTCTGGCCCTCAACATCAATGATGATATGACTTGAGAGAACTCTGGCCTTGCACTTGGGAGCTACCACGACAGTCGCCGTGTCATCGATTATCACGGCGGGTCCCGAGACCAGGTTGCCAGGGGACAGATCCTTGAGCAGCAGAACGCTGGCCTGGTGGAAGCCGCCGTGCTTGAAATACATGGGTCGCTGAGGTGTGTTAGCCAGTGTTTCTAGATGGAGGAGGGATACACCTACCGTCTCTGCTGCAAGCTTGTCTGCGTTGATGGGCGAAAAGCTCTCGCCTTTCAGCTCTTGCTCAAGAGCCTCGTTATCCTTGGTGCTCTCGGTACTGACACCAATAGCCCGGACGCGGATGTCATCGACCAGCACCTCTCTGTCAGCCGGGAGAACAAAGGAGAATTCTCTCAGATGCTCGGCGATGAACTCCCTCTTCCAGTCTCCATCGGCAGGCTCAAGGATCATCAGGGTAGTGTCGCTGCCACGGTAACGCAGGTTGAGATAGACGTCGTGCCTGATAGCTGCCTGGTCGACGCCTTGCTGAATGAGGGCGTCTGTGCCAAACTTTCGCAAATGCTCGTGGCGGGCTCTAATCTTGGGCAGGCTTTCGGTTGTGAGAACCTCGTTGCATGGCTCCTGGGCTTCTTGAACGACCTCGGCAAGGGCCATGCCTAGGTGATGTTAGATATCTCAGAAACATCGCCGTGACTTCTTGAATAGTAAAAGGAAAGAGAGACTCACCATATGCCGACAGGAGACTGGAATACTTGTGCATCACAACCTTGGAGATACCGAGGTTTTCTGCAATCTCACAGGCATGCTGACCTCCCGCTCCACCAAACACGGCGAGATTATGTGAATCGATCTCGAAACCTCGTGCTTCCGTCAGAGAGCGAATCGGTCTGCACATGGTCTCATTGGCAACCTCGATGAAGCCAACGGCGACCTCTTCAGGTGTCACATCCCGGCCAGTGTCACTTCGAATGTCGTTGGCCAACTGCTCAAATTTTTGTCGCACGATATCCACGTCGAGTCCCTGGTTCTCGTTGGGGCCAAATATCTTGGGGAAGTACTCCGGCAGTAGACGCCCTAGGAGTAGGTTGGCGTCGGTGATGGTGAGGGGTCCTCCCTTTCGGTACGCTGCTGGGCCGGGATGGGCACCGGCACTCTCGGGCCCGACCCTAAAGAGGCCGTTCTCCCAGAAGAGAATGCTACCGCCACCGGCTGCGACTGTGTTGATGTCCAGCTGGGGGCTTTGGATGGTGACTCCAGCGGTGGTGGTTTCGAAGACGTGGTCAAAGGTGCCTCCGAAGCGACTCACGTCCGTAGAGGTTCCTCCCATGTCGAAGCCAACGACGGGTGTTTCACCGTCGTAGGATGTACGAGCAAAGCCGACAAGACCACCTGGAATAATGAATAAGCCTTACTAGTCCGCGACATCAGGGACACGGGACAACTTACCTGCAGGTCCACTGAGGATGCCCTTCATACCACTAAATGACTTGTAGTTGACCAGACCACCGTCGCTCTGCATGAACTCACAGCGCAGCCCCTCAAGGTTACCGTCTTCAAAGCCGGCTGCGAAACCAGCAATGTACTTGTTGGTCTCCGGTGTGAGGTAGGCATCCGCAGAGGCCGTACCGGCACGAGACACCATCTTGACCATGTTGGCGCCAACAGCAGACGATAGGGAGACGTGGTCAAAGCCCATCTCCTTTGCCAAGGCCTCGATTCTCCGCTCATGGTCGGGGAAGAGGAAGGAATGGGCCAGACACACCGCAACAGTGGTGTAGCCTTGATCCCGGAGTTTTTGGAGCGATGCCTTTGTTGTGTCCTCATTGAGGCTCTCCAAGACCCGGATCAGCTCGCCACCAACGCCCTCGACAACCTCGCCTTGGATGACTTTGCGGACGCCGTTGACGCGGTCAGCCTCCTCATCGTAGTGCTCGAGAGTGACGCGCTCATCGATCTCGACTACCGTGTCGTACAGCACGGCAGCCTTGCGGATGTCGAGGGCAAAGATGTTGGGTCGTTGCTGGGAGCCAATCTCCAGGACGTCTCTGTGGCCCTTTGTCACCAAGAAGGCGTGTCGACTTCCTTTGCGCTCTAGAAGGGCATTTGTAGCAACCGTGGTGCCCATGCGGATTGCGCGGATGGGCTTCTTGGGAAGAGGCTCTGACTTAGGGATGTCTCGTCCAAGATAGTGGCAGAGCACTCTTCGAACACCTAAGAGCGTGTTAGTGGGACCGGCAAGGCATAGCTGAGCGGCGCTAACTGACCTTCTGTGGGAGCATCCTTGTAGTGATCCGGGTCTACAGAGAGAAGCTTGAAAACAAAGTCAGGCTTGCCTTCGACAGACGCCCAAACGTCGGTAAAGGTGCCGCCTCGGTCGATAGCGACCAGGATAGAGTCCTCAGCTGACTCTGTGGGTGTGCTGGCGTGAGGCATGATGAAGGTTGGCCGGCTATCTGCCTAAACGAGCGAGATAGATGGAAAGGCAGGGATAAGGATGAGATGATGAAGATTGAGATGATAGTCCATTGACTGGGGACGAACATGGTTTTAAACACAGATAACGAAAGGAAATCTCATCGGAATATGCACAGATAGATACCTATCTAGTCTGCATCAAAGTTCGAAACGACCTTCTCACTTTCATCACCTCCCACAGAGTCCACCCACCCTAAACCCCTGACTCGTGAGGGGGGGATTCTGCCCCACTATTTCCCCGCGATGCCATCACTCCGAATCTCCGGCTCATATCAAAGTCGGGGCCAAGGGTTAGATAACGCCTCGTGAATGGCTCGAGCTGATAAGCAAAAGGCGGGTCAGGTCGTTTCGACCTTCTCCCTTCTATCTCTTGTGCCCCCCGTTATCCGACACATGACCGAGCTACCACTTAACGTCTCACTCCACCTTTGAACCCCCCAGATCTGCGCAATCTCGGCCGCAAAACATCATCACTCGAGCCCTCTCCCACCCTAGCTATTTCTCGCTCGCCTCTTGTGATGCCCCGCCGGAGACAAAACGAACCCACGGAGAAGCGTGGGAGGAATGCCTGCTGGAAGTGCAAGGGTAGGCAATCATCCCCCCTGGTCCCCCCATTCGACCTAAGCTAACCCAGCGTGCCCCAGAGCGACGCATCAAGTGCACACTCGAGAGGCCCGTCTGCAGCAACTGTGCTCGATGGAAGCACACGTGCCAGTACGGAGTCAAGCTGCTGTGGAGAGAAGAGGCCCTTGCTAGGGGCATCTGCTTTGGACGTCAAGGTACCTCGCTCTCCCTCCCCATACGTGGAACCCGCCCGGTGCTCACTGTGGTCCCGCAGGTGTCTATGGCCAGTCATCTAAGGTTCCGCTTTCCAGTCAACCTCTTGAATCGAGGAGCTTTATCGGAGACGTCTACTTTCTCCATACAACCACGGCTGACTTTGAGGAGCCTGGACGTCGGCCTCGAGCGAGTGCCGATGTCGGCAGGGCCGAAGGATCGCAGCACCTGGACCCTTTGAATGCAGACCAGGTCGAGGGCGAAGATGAAGTTGTAAGAGTAGGAGAAGACGAGACTGTCTACGCCGCATTCAACAGCAATCATCATCCAGGGTTCGGCAACCAGCTATCTCTATTCCCATCTGCCGAGACCTCTGCCGATCTACGCCTCTTCGACTTCTTCGTCAGCTACATGTGTCCCGGCCTCAGTAACTCGACGAAAGAGAACCCATACTGGGAGTTTGTAGTGCCCCTGTCCTTCACGTCGGAGCCTCTGTTCCACGCCCTCCTCAGCTGGGCCGCCACCGAGGCAGCCTTTACCAACCCTGCCGCCAAAGATGCCTACAGCGTGGCCTCGGTCAAGAACAAAGGCCGAGCCCTGAAAGGCCTGAGGATGGAGATCGAGGCCGCACAGGGTGATTGGTCGGCTGCGTCGGGCCATTCAGCCTCGATCCTCACCACGATTATCATACTCTCATGCAACGACATTGCGATCTTATGTTCCACCGTCTGGATGACGCATCTGAGAGCTGCCCGAGTCCTGTGCAGCATGGTCTGGCCACGCCAACCTAGTGTGCGCGAGCCAGACAAGTTCCGCCAGTTCTGCATCATGTGGTTCGTTTCCCACGATATCATGAGCCGCACGGCTTGGATTCAGGAGACACTCTTCGACCCAGGCGAGTGGTTTGCCAGCGACGACGAGGCCGAGATTGATCCGATGATTGCCTGCTCTCGGGGCCTGATACAGCAAGTCTCGGCCATTGGGACCTTGATAATGGATCTACGGCACTCTGGGAAGAGGAAGAAAAGGCGACGCGCAGCAGACCACGACCAAGAAGATGCGACAGACGCCTCAATCAAGTCACGGCGCGATTCCATTGAAGATGGCCTCAAGGACCTGCGTCAGCGGATCTCAACAGGTAGCGACGCCAGCGAGTCCAACGCCGTGCTGCTTCGAGTAGCCGAGGGCAAGAGACTATGCTCCCTCATTTACCTGTACGCGTGCATCGACGACGCCACGCCCAATTCACCTGCCATTCAAGCCCTGACACGACGAGTGATGGATCTCCTGGCTGATCTTCCACCCAAACCGTCGCTGACCTTTATCCTCTTCGTTGTGGGAACTCTGGGGGTGTCTAACGAGGATGATCGGCGGCTTGTGATGGACAAGTTTGACAGCCTGATCAAGGCGAGATGGCTTGCCTTCGTTGTGAGGGCAAGGGATGTGGTCATGGACGTGTGGCTTGATAGGGACCTGGGCAAGGCTGGGAGCTGGGAGGATCTGGTCGAGACGAAGAGCAAACTGCTAAGTCTGGCATAGGATGGAAGAAGAGTTGATACCACTTTTAAGCGTTGCCATTATGTCAATCTACTAACTTTTCCTATACATGTCCCTTTTTTACTTCAAAGGATCGCATTACAGCTTCGACTTGAGCTGATGGCCTCCAAGTTGCTCCGTCTTGCACTCCCCTTCGCCAACCCAAGCCGGCACATCCTTTACATCCTGCAAATCTCCAAATCTCCAGCTGATGTCGTCGGCCTTTCCCTCAGGGCTCCCCTTCCACCTCCATCTCCCCAGCTTCTGCTCCCCCTGCTCCAAGACCTCTCGCGCCCAGCGCCCAGCAATGGGCAGCATCTTGAACGCATGGCCACTATCACCAGAAAACACCATCAGCGACCTGTCCTCGGTATCCGGGACATAGTCAATGATGAAGTTGGAGTCTGTCGTGTCGCCGCACCAGCAGATGAACTTTCGTGTCAGAGGCAGTGAGGAGAATTGAGGTATTGTCGCAGCGATCAGCGCAACAATCTTGTCCTCGTCCTCCTTAGGGATCTGCCCACCCGGGATGTAGGTGGCCGTGCTTTCATCTTGACCGCTGGTGGCTGGGAGACTGGCTCGGCCGTGATCCGACACTTCAAAGTTGGTGAGGCCTGCTCTGTGGGCGCAAAGCTTCAGTAGCCCCGTCTCAGCATCCGGTTCGAAGAAGAAGCCGAGGTCGCGGCAGTTCACAACGGGGATACCAGCTAGACTCCTCGCCTGCTCTGGTGTGAGCTGGATATGAGCGACGGCCCATGCCTTGGCGGTGATTTGGGGCGTGATGGAGGGTATGAGACGGCCGACGTGGGCGCCCAAGGACACGATTGTGTGGGCAGCGAGGTGCTCACGGCCAGACTTTGTCTTGACGCCTTTGCATCGCTTCCCTTGAAATAGCAACGACACTACGTTCCCATCCTCTTCTCCGAGGACGAAGCGCACGCCGCGTTCCTTGCATGTCGCGTATATCTTGGCCATGGCCTTTCCGGCACAGGCATATCCCCCGTACTTGTTGAAGTAGCCATGCCATCCCTTCATGGGTCCTGTCAATTGGGGTACAATGGATCGCACATCGCGCCCCGACTTGATCTGTTTCAGCGTGCCGGGAGAGTATTCCGGACGACCTTTCAGCGTGAGAACCGCCTTATTGACCGAGTTTTCTGACTTGCTCGGCCTGGTGGGTGAATTGACGACAACGAGGCCTCGCTCGGCGTAGAATGGCGCAAAGAATGGTGTTTTCCAGGCTGCAATAGCCTCTAGGGCAAGACTAGTGTAGAAGTCTTCTTCATACTCGGCGCGGATAGTCTTGTTTAGATCACACCCGGCCGAGTATGGTGAGGGTATATCGCTGCCCCTGTCGAGGACAGTGATGTTGCGGTAGCCGTTAAGGGAGAGGTCAAGGGCGGTAGACAGACCAAAGGTGCCGGCCCCGACAATCAGGATAGATGCGTCTCTGAGTTCGGCCATGATTGGGAAACAGACTTATCAACCCTGTTGGCTGGCTGGTAAGGGGAAGATAACGTGAGAGGGACGCTAGCACATATATTGCAAGATATTTTGACAAAACCTGTGATGACTTGGCAGTTGAGCGATATCGGCTACCCTCATTGATATGGGCTGATATTCTTGAGTTGCTGGTTACAATCATTGTCCGCCTGATCAAGTCTTTAACGACCTCCATAATCTTGCTTTTGTTATCTTGGCGTGTGGAGTTTTTGAGAGATTGTACCGATACCTAGACCCCACTCCCAGCCGTAATCATCCAATAGCGATGATTACCAGCTTCCCCGCATCCGGCCTTGGCACGGCGTGATGGAGGGAAGGTCGAAACGACCTTGCATGTCTTTGGAGACCCTGGAATTAGCTTATCAGGGGATGTTCACGGCTCGAGTCCCCGGGGAACCCTGATCGGATAGTCTAGCAGTTGGGAGCTATCTCGTGTTACCCCGGAATGTCATGATTTCCCCTCACTGTGCGTCCAGGCCTCTGGATCCTTGACTCGAGTCGTTATCATGGGTTGCCCTTAGGCGCGTGCTAGTTATTCCCGATAATAACGTTGCCTTTCTTAGCCTCACGCCAAAAGCATAAGAACCCTCCTGATACCCACCAAAACTTGCAACCTCCTGCAACAAAACGTTCAGGTTCAACATCCATCTCATCCATTGCCATCATCGCCATCTGTCACCACATTTGCAACCATGGGCGCCCCAGAGTCAGATGACAAGACACACGCCATCTCGGAGGCTCCGTCCATCCAACAGGCCGGGATGATCGAGGCTCAGAAGCTCGACAATCGCAATGCTGACAAGGCGGCCGTATACCTCAACAGCACTGAGCATTATGAGCCTCTCACTCCTGCTGAGGAGAAGAAGGTCATGCGCAAGATTGATTGGATCTTGCTGCCAATGGTATGAAAAGCCCTGACGGAGAGAAGAATGAAGGCTAACGGTTATGGCTCCTTAGCTCTTCCTCGTAGCCACTCTAGGAGTGTAAGAACCGCTTTTGCTAGTGAAATATGATGCAATCATCTAACCCTGTCCTCGATAGTATTGACAAAGTTGCTCTCGGTACGGCTGCGCTCTACGGGCTCCGCGAGGACAACAACCTTGTCGGTCAGCAGTACAGCTGGCTCGGCTCCATTCTTCCTCTTGGTGTTGGTTACCCTCTCCTCCTGATTGAGAATAGACCTAGCTGACAGGATCGACACAGGCACTTGTCGGCATGTTCCCCTCGACCTGGCTCATCCACCGCCTCCCGAGCGCCAAGTATCTCTCCGCCTGCTCCATGGGCTGGTCCGCGTGCGCCCTGCTTATGGTAGCATGCCACAACTTTGCAGGGCTCGCCGCTCTTCGGTTCTTGATGGGTAAGTCACCAAGGAAGCGCCTTTCGCGAGTCTTTGTGTCTGACGGGAATACCAACAACACAGGCGCCTTCGAAGCCATCATTGTCCCCGGCATCTCCCTGATGCTTGCTGGCTTCTACCTCAAGGAGGAGCAGCCCCCTAGAAACGCTCTTGTGTTTGCTGCTGCCAGTTCTGTCATCAATGGCTTCCTCTCCTGGGCTGTTGGTCACATTCCTGAGAGTGCGCCGCTCGCCATCTGGCAATATCTGTTTATCCTGACCGGTAAGTAATAGTTGGGCTACTCCTCAAAGGGATAACACACTCATGAACCTTGTTTCAGGCTCCGTCTCCATGACCTGGTCCATCATCGCGTTTATCTGGCTCCCCGGAACCCCAATGGACGCGTTCTTCCTCAGTGATCGGGAGAAGCACCACATCGTGAACCGTCTGGCTGCCAACAAAACTGGTATTTCCAACAGCGTCTGGAAGTGGTCCCAGGTTAAAGAGGCAGTCATTGACCCCAAGACCTGGCTCCTATTCTTCTTCAACATCGCCATTAACATCCCCAATGGCGGCCTCGTCACCTTTGGCGGCCTGATCATCCAGGGCCTTGGTTACTCTGGAGTTGACGCATCGCTCCTCACCATGCCGACCGGTGTCATGTCCACCATCGCCTCCTTTACCTTCTCGCTCTTGTCCGCCAAGTGGAAGAACCGTCGCTGCCTGGTCACAATTTTGGCCTGCCTCGTCCCTATCGTAGGTACCGCTGTCGTCTTCGCCCTCCCCCGAAGCAATCTTGCAGGGCAGATGGTTGGTCTGTACCTCCTGTACACCTACTTTGGTCCTTATGTCGTCGGTATCGGCCTGGCCCAGGCTAATACCGCCGGCCACACCAAGAAGTCGGTCGTATTCGCCATCCTCTACATCGGATACGCCGTCGGCAACCTTATCGGTCCCCAGACGTTCCGCGCCAACCAGGCTCCGGAATATGTCGGCGGCACCATCTCCATGATCGTCTGCTACGGCGTTTGCATGGCTATCATGGGCGCGTATTGGGCCATTGCCGCGTGGCAGAACAGGAAGAATGCTGACAACCTGGCTGCTTCTGGTGACCAGGACGAGGATGTGATTGAGTCATTCTTGGATGAGACCGATTTCGAGCAGAAGACGTTCATTTACACTACCTAGTTGTTGAGGGAGAAAGAGATGTCTGGGTCTGGAGATTGCTGTGCGAGCGTTGTTTAATCTAAACACAGCAACTACTGTCCTGCTTAGATAGAGGAGCGAAGGTTGGGATCAGTTGATAGTAACATGAAGAAGCATGAACTGTGCCAGGAACAGTGATGTCCTTGTATATGAGGGGCCTTTTATACTTGCTGCATAGCTTTCTAGTGGTGTTGCTTCCCTTCATACTCCTCTGCACTGACGTCGACCACCTCCTCTTGTTATCCTTGGCCCCAAAAACACAATACGACAGCAACGAAAACAATACTTTCAATTTGATATCGCACAATGACGGGAATCTAGGGTATTCAAACCGAAGAGAGGGTTTTCAACGCTACTCCACGGTAGCTACAAAGACATAGATATTGAAATGCAACCCACTCTTCATGATTTTTCCATCCTCGTGTACGCTTGAGCGTCTCTGCCAATGCAGAATTTCCTTTATTATTATCTACAATAGTGAAAAGTAGTTAGAAGACACATTTAAAATACATGACCGTATTGAACCCTAATTCCGCTGCCAAGACAGACGAACAGTTTGTAAACCACAGTTCCCTTCATGCACTTCCAAATATGTTGTGGCGGAGCTCAGACTACACCCTTAACTGGTCTTTTTAGGAAGGCTTAGATACTCTGAGAAGCCACCTTGCATTGGCCAGAGCTAGTGGAAACCCCAATAGATAAAATCACGCACCTCGCCTGGACCTTCTCCCGTCAAGATCCCAAGTGGGCCCGCCGAGCACCACCTCTTCAAGTCTACTCAGGGGCAATCCCTCATATATAAACCCGGAGAGCACCTTGATGTACGGCAGTATTTCCCCCCATCCCTTCCAACTTGCTCTATTACAGACTTTCTCGCCATGGCATACCAAGAAAACACGATGCAAGTGGACCAGGCGACCAGTTCTCGACGTCTACTAACAACAAACAGGAAGAAATATGTCCTCAATACAGGGGACTCGATGCCCGCCCTAGGCCTTGGTACATGGCAGTCCAAGCCGGGCGAGGTTGAACTCGCCGTGCAATGGGCCCTCGAGTGCGGCTACCGTCATATCGACACGGCATTTGCGTACGGCAATGAGAAGGAAGTAGGCGCAGGAATCAGGGCTTCCGGGGTCTCCCGAGAGCAGATCTGGCTCACCACAAAGTTGGACAATGATTGCCACCACCGTGTTGCTGAGGCAATTGACACGAGCCTTGCAAACTTGGGCACTGATTATGTTGATCTGTATTTGATGCACTGGCCGGTTGCTCTGGATCCCGGCAACCATGACCAGGTCCTCAAAGGCTGGAATTTTGTGGATACCTGGCGGGATATGCAGAAGCTCGTTGGTACCGGCAAGGTTCGCAACATTGGTATCAGCAACTTTGGTATAAGGAATCTGGATAAGCTACTGTCAGCGGAGAGCTGCAAGGTAATCTACATAGACGCTTCTCCTGGAACAGGCTCTAACGCTTGCAGATAACCCCGGCCGTAAACCAGGTGGAACTCCATCCCTTCAACCCTTCCTCCAGGCTCCTCAAGTACAATGAGTCCAAAGGAATTCACACAACAGCGTACTCGCCGCTCGGCAGCACAAACTCGCCAATATATTCCAACGAGACCGTCATCTCAATCGCAAAGGCCCACGGCCGCACTGCGCAGCAGATCTTGTTGATGTGGGGTTTGCAGAGGGGGACAAGTCTGTTGCCAAAGTCTGTCACCAAGAAGCGCATCGAAGCCAACTTTGATCTCACAGGCTGGCAGCTCACTGATCGAGAGATGGCCAGCCTCTCTGGTATTCCTGATCGTTTTAAGGTTGCCGACGATTCGTGGCTCCCTGTGAGAGTCTTCTTTGGAGATGACGAGGAGGTTGATGCTACGGGGCCTGTCTCGATGCTGTAAAGGGCTTTTTCTGCCCAAGATTGCGGGTGAAAGGGATGCAAGGCTTGCTGAGCGATTCAGACTTTTTAAGCCATGCTGGAGATCATTCTATCTGCCACCATATATAAACTAACCACATAGACACTCTTCTTACAACCCGCTCCCTACCAAGCAAGGTGCCAGTAGCCTGAAGGGAACCTCAATATGCACGTAGATTACGTACAGCTATATAAAGACTCGTGCATACTCGCTTAAAGCGGCCTTTCCCTAGCTGCGAACCATGGCCTTCCCCCACCGCCTTTTCAGCTGGGCGGGTAAATTAAACACGCGCATCAGATACACGGCTGTGATAGGCCGCTAGAGAACGATCTGGGCCCTCTGAGGCACATCTGTTGGGGGTAGAGTGAAAATGCCCATGTGATTCTGCTTTGTGCCCAACCAACTCATCCCGACACTTCAACCCTACACAAACATCGCAACCGGGCTGCTGTTGTCATTATAGACAAGAGTGATGGCAGGTTCTGCGTCGAAAGGTGTGGTATTGCAAGACGAGACGACTTGGACGAGCAGCGCTAACCTATATCTGACCGCTAGGGCATGGCCCCGCTTGGCCTCGCGAGCCTCACGTGATAACCGAGATAGAGACATATCGGCAAAGGATAAAGAGTTTTCTCCACAACGACGCTTTGCATCCGTGGGTAGAAGACATTCCCGCTGTGGAGTCTAGGCTTCGAATATTGGATTTAGAAGCAGGACGGGATGGCTCGAAAGCTACCGAGCCTGTCAGTCCACAAGAGACTTGGCTATATCTCGAGAAAGCTTTGAGCAGTTCATCCGGCCAGCATCTGATCTTGCTGGAGGGTATGAACCCAAGATTAGCAGAGGTACTTGGAGCGAAGCTTGGTATACCTCCGGAATTTTGGTTGTCACATTGGGGTCATGCTGCTAGACCTCGAATATCTGATCCCTCAGGCAACTCAACGTACTGGAAGGTGCAGGTACCGCAGCAATATCTCGTATCAAAAGACTTGTCGCGGACTGAGGGCGTGTATACTATTCAACTAGGACACTGCGCCCGTGGAACGACTTATTGCGATGTGGAGGAGAAGCAAACATATGTGAATAGTGTTGTTTCTTTTTGGGCGGGCAAGTTGGCGGAGGAGTCATGGATAGGTGAGCATAGAACGCAAAAGCAAATCCCAGGCGCTGACTCGTTTCTAAAGCCGTTGCACTGGTCGACGCTCCTACAGGTCATTTAACACCTCGATCCTTGCCGCCTCTTGGATTCACACGTTCTCGCCCTGCAAGGCATAAAGCCCACAGGGTATATCCCTGTAGCACGCCGATGTGGGATGCCATCGTGCAAGTCTACAAAACAACAAAAGATATCCCAACAGAAGACCCATTCTTGGCCACTACCATCATTCGGAACGCAGTCGGCTCCGCTTGGAAGACCAAGACCAACGATGATATCAATCGGCTGCACGTGGTTTGGACGACCGCCAATGACTACCGCTTTGGGCTCAATGCGGTCAATCTATACCAAGGAGGAGAGGTTTTGATGAAACAAAGTAACCAGCCCTCGATAGAATACGAGACACTGATGGAAGAGCGACATTCTATCCAGCAGCACGAGGCACAACTCAACGAGATTATTCGAGCCTTTCGGTACGACAGCGACGAGTTTACATCGTCCCCACCAGATTCGAAACTTCGGCTCTCAATTTCCAATGAAGCAAGCCGATGGAGAGGCACCCATGACCAGTATCAATGGATGAATACAACCATGGCTGAAACTATGACGATATGTGCCGAGGATACCGCAATGGAAGAAGCATTTACGACCAAAATGCAGATCATCGATACCTACATACAGACAGCGGCGGCCAACATGCAATCTGCGGCCAATCAGATAGCTCACAGCTCTGGTCAACTCGTCAGCATCGCCATGGTAGCTGTGCCATGTATGATCTTCGCATCTTTCTTCTCTATGACCGCAGGGGCACACCTATTTTTTGTCTACTGGTGCACCGCTATTCCAATGACACTTTTCCTGCTCGGCTGGGTCATCCAGAAGGATGTTGTGGCGCTGGTGGTGAAAATGGAGGAGAGGTTGAGGGGTAGCAGGACTGAGATGTCCTCGAGCGACATGTTATACCTTGATTAAATCTAATGTAGTTCACTTCCCGGGCTCACCTGGCTTGCTGTTAGGTCAACTTCGTTCCACAAGGCTGTTCTTCAAAAGTTGAGACGGGCTTGCCTCGCTGACTGTACGACCAAGCCCTCCCAAACAGACCCGTCATTTAATTGGTGACCGAGCTGCAGTCTTGATTCGTGACACGTGGTTGGGCTCAGTCGCAGTACAATTCCAAATCACATCACAAGGCTTCTCAACTCAGACCATGTCAGCCAAACCACGTACGGCAACACCAGCTTTTCATAGTTGGCTCAAGGCAGAGTCCTTTTCATCGCATCGCGACGGAGTACATCAAAAGCACAGCAACCTCTCTACCGCCAAGGTCACTCGCAGCCCCGTAAGCCCTGACAAGTACCCCACATGTCATTTGGCTGGTCAGCCAGCGATATCGCCGCTGCCGTCAAAACGGCCTACAATATTTATGAAGCACTCGATAGTTGCCGCGGAGCTGCCAAGGAGTATCGAGAAGCTGTCTCGTTTCTCAAAGACTTGACGCGGACTTTGGAACCTCTAGAGACTTTGACAGCATGGAAAGTATACCCTGAGTATGGAGAGGATATCAAGAAGAAGGTCGAGGCCATCAAAGATCCAGTTGATCAATTTCTTCAGGCTGCGCTCAGATATGAGCCTAGTCTGGGTGCAGCCTCAAAGAAAGGCCATCAGCGACACATTTACAGGAAGTTAAAGTGGCATTTCTTCATCTCAAAGGAGATCCTGGCCCTGAGAAGCAAGATCGAGTCGCACATGCAGGTGCTAGATTCTCTACTGCAGAGACTGACTTTGTGAGTATACGTATCGTTTGGCCTTGACTCACCATTGTTTCGGAAGCAACTAACCTATATATCCTAAGAGATGTGGTCTTTGCAACCAAGCAGAGCATGCCTGATATATGGATCTCGGTCTTCCATGAGACCATTCGCCCAGAACTCATCACAATTCTTCAAAATGCTCTGCCCGGCGGAGGATCTAATCCGGGCCCAAATGTCAGCATGACACCGGATATCTACGACAATTTGGTCGCGCGAATTAGTGATCTGAAGCAGATGGTGGATGACTCCAAAGCAATGCAGCTACGACTTGAGGCTTGCTTGAGTGACCAAAGACCAGTGGATTCTAAACTAGCCCAGCCCCCAGAGCAGCACGGGCGCGATTCCGTGAGCGGAGAAAGTGCAAAGATCTATGAGAGCCCCGACCTAGTGATTGCTCCGCCTCATGAGATGAACACGGAGTCGTTACGAAAAGTGTAAGAGCCCACATCCTGCTGGAGTACGCAAGCTGAAGTATAGCAGATATTATGTTGTCCTGCTCTATATGGAACAGTTTTTGAAGAATCTCTTGTTGGTACGATACTCCCCGGAATAGTAGTGACCTAATTGAATCTTCCAGTTTGTTGTTGTCACGACTTGTGAAACCACCTAAGCACTTAATGCCAGTCTTGATTGCAAAGTACAACATTACCTTCCTCGATGGTATGGGTAGTCCCCCAAGGGTACTGCCATATGAATACTTTCGAAACTTCAAGGCACGCTAGATTCACCACGCGCTTATGGGGTGGCAAAGACTAATAAGGCTGACACCCAATGGCAGGTACTTCAAGTGTTTGTACAAGAAGAATTCAGGGGCGTCCCCTTGATTGATCGAGGTCGATATTTGCTTCTGAGCATGATGAACAATCACATCTTGGACGAGACGAATTGGCGTCGTTTCATTGCTCCAGGGAGCACGGTCGGTTTGTCTGCGCATGTGCGGACGCGGAAGAAACTGGACTTTTCTCACACACAAGATTCGGAAATGGAACATTGCCCGAGGCAACTTGCAATGGCACATGGACTAGGCCTCGAGACCGGACATGGGTTACTTGGTACGCCGAAGGAGTTTTGATAAAAGGAATGTCTTGACTGACTCGCCTAATAGTCCTGTTTGCCAAGAGATGTGTTCAACGCCTCATCCGAGACTAAACTTGACATTTCAACTACTGCTCACTCTACTCTTGACGTGCCCAGGGTGCTCCTCCCAAAGAGGCCGCCACAGAGGGACGAACAAAGTCTGTCTCGGAGATACACCAACCCTGATGCCGAAAAGGAAGACTCAGGGTACGATGATCTTGGCATGGACGATGAAGATGTCTCCATCTTCAAAAGAATTGTGCGTCAATCGGATAGCACCCACTGGGCTGGAAGCGTTCACTGGTGTGAGAAAATTGTCTCGTTACCTCTTCCGTCACAAACTCCCTTCAACGATGGACTCTCGTAGGTCTATATGTCCTCAGAAACTGCGTCAAACTTATCAAGACGATGTAGTTCGACGGCATATAGGCCTGGCGAGGCCTCGGACGACGTCAGAATGCCGAGCGATGCTAGAGTTCTGTTCATGCGGTATGTAAGCCGCTTTAGGCTGACGTTTTATTTACATGAGGTACTAATTAAACCAGGTATTTCAATAATCATCAGCTGTCTCTCACTATCTATCTCGACCCTCGGGACATGTGTCCATATCTACTTTTATGTGTCTCTCAACTTGGGACATCATGGCTCTTTATTCAAGGTTCCCATCAGGTCTCGATTAACTGTGACGGCAACTGCATCGAACTCTAGCGATGGAACTCTGCAGAAAGGCGTGAAGAACTGTGGGCCAGGTTGAGCTTCACGACATGGGAAGGTATGACTTACCCCCTTAACTCATTACCCGAGCACACCCCTATTCGTATGTGACTTGGTCACTAATTATTTCCAGAGCTGGTCCTTGTCCACTGTTGTCTCGTGGCATTGAAAGAACGAAGTACCTTGACGGGGCGAGTAGCCATAGAAGAGACACTCATGCATGGGGAGCGGAGGCTGTTTCAAGCGTAAGTATCTCCAAACAGGACGGCATGTTTGTATTTATTAATAAACATAGACAAATCATTGATGACGGTTTCAGACATGCTCTTGTTGTTTACGAGGATAAAATGACCAAGGGTCTTCGCCTGTATGCCGCGGTGTGGTACGGTGAACTCCAACGATGCCCCATCTGGACAGCCTTCAGTCTGTTCCCCCATATTTGTGGAGGATCTATCCAGCTAGCTAACCACTCAGTCACTCACCAATGCAATTTCTCCACATTGGTGAAACAGGTTTCTCAACACAAAGTTCACCTGTTTGATATTCAACTCTACGTCTTCTGCGGGGAGTATCGGCAGCAGAACCAACGGTGCGGAAGTGTAGGGGCTTTCGAAGTCTGCTTTGTCAATGAGGAGGGTAAGTAAGCTCCCTAATCCTGACTTACCTCGACAGCTAATTCAGGCCGCCTCATGACTACTATAGCAACAAAACGCTTCATGGAGCTATTCTTGCCTACACCACCGGAGATGGAGAGTGACACGGCGAGCGAGTCAAACGAACTAACTAATTCACTATGAAAAACCACGGCGGCGCATCTCGCTCCAGAGTGGAGATGGATTTGAGTCCATTACAGTTGTTCTTTGACTTTCTCTTGCCACAGACAGTGAGGCCGGCGGCAAGACCAGAAGCGGTATTATCAAACATTGCTGCAGAACAACATGTACCCGAACAATTGAACATATTTCCCTGATACAGAGACCCAAGCCAGGTTCCCTACGAGTTCTTGTTCGCACATTCCTACCTTTTTTAGGACACCAGGGTACTGGTTTGTCGTCCTGATGATACCACAGCTAGGTAGCAGAATTTCGCAGTTTGGACTGCCCTGTTTAACCTGGCTAAGATTTCCGCAACTCCATTCGTCCCCTTACGACGCTTCATAATAAATATCCTCAGTTCTTAACGAGTCTCCACGTAGTTAATGGTCTTGTTCATCTCGCTGGTTCAAATGCGCATTAGTTGGCCCACGATCTTCGGGCTCAGTTAACTCATCAAGAGCCGGGCTGCAACTATAATAAAGAACAAATTTTGAACACATCATAACATCATGGCCCGACGTTAACACAGTGGAGACCGGTTTCGCACTCTTCCAGACAACGATCTTCGGGCCCAGTTAACCCATCAAGGGCCGGGCTGCAACTATAATAAAGAACAGATCTTGATCAACCCTTCCAGACAACATCCCTCCTGAGGTACTCGTTTCCGTCCCACTATGCCGTCATCAGCATGAAATGGAAAATAGAAAACTGCCAGAGCTTTTAGGCGTTGAGATTGGGACATTGTTGTCAGAGGCAGTAGTTGACGGCATCTTCTACTATCAGCGGGACCTTACAATCATATTGCGAAAAATTCTTTCCAGGGGTCTTAGTCCTGGATCTGTTTGCCTCTCCCCAGATTATGGAGGTTTAACTGTATGGGAGCTCCATGCAACGCGACTGGTCCTTTCGCCAGCTAGCGATGCTTGTTGGGGGGCGGCAGAGGTTTTCTTGGTGCTTGGAAAGTAGTATCCTTAGGCGTGAAACTTGTGCTTAATTATTTTCGCCATGCCCATAACCTTCTAAATTTTCAGGTACCACGAAGCTTGGGCTCCCAGCGGACATGATCAGATTAGTCAGCCCGCTAATGGAAAAAATCTGCTGCGTGAATTTGGGATACATTATGGTCTTCGCAGTAGCACACCATGGCCAGTAGAGCATCAGATAATGCAGTTGTCCCTAATCCAGGAGTCCCAAAGCCATTATCCTGCCTCGAATGCAAGCAGAGCAAACGGAAATGCGACAAAACCTTGCCGCAATGTCTTCGTTGCGCAGAGAAAGGAAAAGCATGCATATATCCCAGTGCACGACAGACGAATATGGTCAAAAGAAAACAGGTCCGTGACCTGGAGGCGGTTCTAGGTCCGTTCATTTGCATTCTCCACCACTGGCCGCGGCTGAGTTTCTTGATTTCAGTAACTCTAACATGGTAGCACAGAGCGAGTTGAACATCAGATTGGCAGTCTCGGCGCAGGAGAATCTATGCATTCACATTCGGAGCGAGCTGCCCCCGAGCTTCAGGGTCGTCAAGAAGCGGATTCCACTGGCAGCTTGAACAACCATCTACTCCCGGCATCGCCATTTCTTTCAACGGATATATCTCACCCATTTCAACCCATCGATCCCCATCTGCGGGAAGAGCTGTAAGAACCCATGTTTCGAAGAGTGTTGATTCCCGCTGAACAATGGCATGTTAGAACCACCATATATTTTGACAAGCTGTATCATGCGGCGCCGATGATCCATCGACAACGCTACATGGCCTCACTAGACCACCCTCTTTCCGACCAACCCCCCTATTGTCTTCAGCTGATAATAATGGCTTCCGCGGCATATATCACAGACGATTATACGTCAATGGCTCACACACTGTATCAGCGCGCGAAGGATCTAGCCGAGGAGGACGAGACACATGTGAGTTATCACCAAACTCTGCAACAACCACACTCAGCTACTTATGTCTCTTAGGAACAAGAACATCACTATGTGACATTGGCGCATACTCAGTGTTGGCTGCTTATTTCTAATTTTGAAGCTCGACTTGCCATGTTCTCGCAAGCGTCTATCAGTTTGGGCAAGACCATTCGAACTGCACAGATGCTTAACCTACACCGACTTGATCGGAATGAGCCGGCCTCTTACAGCCGTTCACCCTCCTTCTCTGGGTCTACCAAAGACTGGTCTGAATTAGAAGAATGCCGCAGGACATTCTGGGTAGCCTTTACGTCGGACCGCCTAGTCTTTTCAACTTCTGGACTACCTGTCTTGATCCACGAGCGAGACGTAAGTGAGGAACCGTGAGATGGCCTTGTAGCCGATAGCTGATGCGGCACAGATACAAACTCTGCTTCCAGCTTCTGAAGATGCTTTCACGAGTGGTATCAAGGAGGAAACAAAGACCTTCCAGGACGCATTGAGTCAACCTGGGCCAGGATGCTCGCCACTTGCATTCCGCTGTCTAGCTGCGCACTTGTTTTATCTATCCTTGAAGACAATGCCTTCAGACCACAGTGAGGGTGATGTGGAGGAGAATCAAGACAGTTGGTTAAGCCGATACGATGAGATTGATAGCCGCCTGGCTCTGTTGTTGACGCAACTGCCAGAACGCCTACGACTGCCACAGGACTCGCCTTGTCAACAAGCCGTGTTTGTCAACATTCTCATCCACGAGGCTACCATCTGCCTGCAAAAATCTATACTGAAGAGGGTGCGGCACACTCGGAGTCTTATTCCAGAGCCTGTTATACGCCGCAGTCAGAGCCGAATGATGACGGCGGCAGAAGAAATTCTATCTATTTTCCGTCTGGAACTCGATCTCAAAATTGCTTTGAGGAATCCCATTATCAACTTTGCGGCTTACACAGCGGCCCTAGTCTTCCTAGAACGAGCCGCAGACGAACAGAGCACAGAAAGCCGAAGCAATGTCAACTTTTTTATCCATGTTCTGGACGGTATCAGCCATACGCATCCGGCCGCTAGAGAATTGGCAGCTCAGCTGGCGGCAAATGCGAGAGTAGCGGGCATTGAAAGAAGCATGGGCATGAACTAGGTGCCAAATAGGTATATATATACATATGTGGTGTATTAAAATCACACTCAAATGTTATTGTAGTCTACAGTGGCGTCGGCCTCATCCTCATCGTCCTCCAGAATTCGGCCCAACTTTCTCATTTGACGTTTTCGCGTCCCACTAGAGCGTTTGAAATACCTGGAACATGGCCTGGGCCGCCATCGACAGCCACGTTGTTACTGAGCGAGTGAGAAGTAGGCTTGAGGAAGCTCATCCAAACCGCGCTTCTTCAAAAATTCCCCCCATGTCTCCGGTTTAACCTCAGGATATCGTTCATTATCAGTAACGGGACCGACAAAAGTCTGACCATTGAGCCAATAATACATGAAAAACCTACAAGAGTTAGTCTCTGGCTCTGGGCCGAATGGGGAGTTTCTGCGGATTGCCAACGCAACATCGACAGATTTGGCACTTACAAAAACATGTAGCTGAACACGTCGCTAGGATTCTTGGCTCGTAGAGCGTGCATCTGGGTCTTCAAGTCATCGAGGCTCCCTAGGCGCTCGAGCTTAGGCTGAATGCCATACACTTCCTGGAACGTTGCAGCGATCTCTTTGATCGACTTGCGGTCGGCAAGATCTAAGAATGACTCGTTAACAACCACAAAGCCTACCACTATCCCACTTGGAGTCTCACATTTCTTAATACCGACCGCCGACGTGTCTGCTATAACAGCAGCAGTGAACTCGGCCGCGTTGTCATACGACGTGGCCTCCCAGGGCTCGTCACCCTCACCCCAATATCGCAGCGTCTTGGCTTCGGGATCCCAGACCTGAAACAACGGACTAAAGATAGGATCCATGAAGCCACCAATGAGGACATGTACGCCCTTGACTGTTTGCTTCGTCTCAAGATAAGCCTTGACATGGATCATTGGGTCCTTGGGAAAGAGTTCACCGAGGCTGAGTTTGGTATAGTCCAGAGCCCAATCGCTGGCCACGTAGCGAGGGACACCAGCTTCCTCGCAAGCATCGATAAGCTTCTTCTGGCCATCTACCATGAGGTCATCAGCACCCAAATAGGCACAAACGACAACATCGCAGCCAGTAACAAACGGCTTGATGGCTGTGTCGTCAAATGCTTCGCCCTTGAAGAGTTTGAGGCGAGGCGATTCAGCAAGAGCGGGGACCACCTTGGAGGGATCACGAGCATAGCCACGGAGGTGGATGCCAGGGCTCTGGAGGAGCTTCGAGGCGAGCAGGCGGCCGAACTTGCCCGTGATACCAGCGAGGCCAACGGTAAGGGATGACATGATGAGAGGCGTGATATAGAACGAGTAACACGTTGTTTGGATCGACGTTCTGTTGATGTTTAGAGTTGCAATAAGGCAGTGGGCTTGATCTCTCTTATATGTTCTCCGGGTCCTTACACCGCCTCGTACTACTCGTAGTCCTGCCTCTATACATGTTCTTACTTGCGGGCATTGTCGGACGCCGAACGATTACTAAGGTACCTTGCTAGGCGTGAAGTATTCCGCCCGGTTTATCAGGCTCGGACATTCTTTCGCGCTAAAAGTATTCCGATCAAAGTCAATCGCGCCACTCGGCGTTTGCGAGTCCGAGTTTTATTGATTGACGATCCTGCCCTCCTTGCCGATTTAGAAGGACCGAAAGATTACCCAAGGTGCCGTGGTAGGCGTGAAAGGTTCGGACATTGTCTCGCGCCAAAAGTATTCCGATCAAAATCAATCATGCCACTCGGCTTTTACGAGTCCGAGGTTTGTTGATTGGCGATTCTGTCCGTCCTCCTCACCGATTTAGACGGACCGAAAGCCAATTGGGTCCTTTAACCATTGTATTATTATCCACGTTTGCTTATCACTTGTTTGAGGATACTCTAAAACCCAACCAACCAAGACACAGCAAGTACAGACAGCATTCCTTGAAACATATATCACAACAGTCGCGGGAGGAAACATGATCACAACAGCTAGGGAAGGTGAGAGGCATTGATTCATGTCCGTCTGGTTCTTTAATACAAAGGCCAAAGTGTCAATGAAAAAATTGATCCATTAACTTAATCTGAGTGGAATAGTCGAAATGCTATGTTGGCAGTGATGATTCCCACATCCGTTAAAAATAAGCTGCTTGACTCTACTTGTGGGATCTGCACACTCAATGTTAGCACTTGGAAACTTCGTGGAGGTGCTCAAATGATGGAATACTCACCAGGTCGAGTGGTACTTCTATGCCCACGTAGTACATATCTCTAGCAACTTGGTTTGCCAATGACTTGGCCACGGCATTATCTTGGCTGATTGTAACCAACACAGAGAGAAGGAACTGGGCCGTGTCCTCACTTTGCTGCTTCTGTCTTTCCAAGTAGTCTTCAATGAAAACTAGGATGGCTAAATAAACCGCAAAGTTGAGGATCGGATTAATAAAAGTCATCCTGCAGTCCGGTGCCATGCGGAGGATATGTGCGATCTCTTCCGCCGAGTTGAGTAGTCGTTCATGACTCTGGCGAGCTTGTTGTCTCACCCATTGATCCTCCCCAGCGCTGTTATCCGAGTAGCGGATATACCATAGCCCTCCGCGATGAAGGCTGATGATGGCGGCATGTAAATGGGTGTTGATCATGACCGCGTCTGGGTTGCTGGGGAAGTTTGATAGACGAGCAGCATCGGGCAGATTCATCAACAATAAAGAGAGATCGTTGTCAAGCCGACGGTGCTGATTCCAGAACTCGCCCTGGTCGACTTCCGAACCACTGCTTGGGCTAATTGGAGACGTATGCTCCAACGTGTGCTGAAAGAAAAGTGCTGCAATGACTCTAATAGTGAGAATGGACTGTCCCACTGATCTCAGACTTAGTGCAGATTCTAGAGTCTCGGTGGGTTCTCTACGTCCCTCTGCAAATGCCTCTTCTGTGGTCGGAAGCAATGTCGAAGTCTGGACATTGTTAGTTTCGGACAGAGTATATCACATCAAGATCAACTCTTACCTCTTGCTCATCAATGCACAAGGGCAAACCCGTTGTGCCGCAAACTAGGCGGTCCGCTATAAAGAGAACCCACCAAGTGCGACGTTTCTCTTCCAACTCAATCCAATCCTCAGCAGAGGCGGCTGCAGAATCTTCACTCTGTTTGTCGAGCCGATGGAGGTGAAGCAGCTGCGCAGTTCGGATGCCTCGACATAAACTGTTTACTGCTTGAGAAAACATCATTTGCTGTGCTTCAAAGTTGGCCACTAAAGCCCAGTATTGAACGTGAGATAATGTGATGGAGTCTTGTCCTTCGCCCTATGTCAAGTCAGCATGGAAGTGGCTCGCCTCGCACCCGTCATTAACACCTTTGAGTCGGTTGATCTGGCCTGAACCTTGGCACACTGATAAAAGGTTCTTGCCACGACCTGATTGTTCCGTGAAACACTTGCCCCTAGAGCTATTATGATGTATATCAGGCATTTGGGGGTCTGACGAGTTGCCTGCTGAGATAGTGATTCCATGAAGCGCGTCTTGTGAATCATTGGGGCGGCCCACCCCATATTGTCAAAGTATGTCTCAATTCTACCGTGTTGAATTAGCAAACGTCGGGTACCTTGGCATTAATCACCCTACAATTCAAGGGAGGAGCCATGATATGAGTCATGATCAAGACTTGACCCCAAGCTCAAACTGTCTTCATCGAACAACGTCAAGTTCAACGTAGTCGGTTGTGATCCCTGAGAAGTCTGGTCATCCTCTCTAGGTATTTCGAGCGAGTTGCTTGTTTCTCGAGCATTTGGTTGGTCAATTGTATCTTCTTCTGATGCTTGTTGATGATTCCCTTGGAAGGCCGCAAGTTGATGCTCGAGTTGAACTAAATCGCAGCTGGGATTAAAATCTAGAACGACATCAAAGTAAGAGGTTTTCGGTGTACCTAGCTTCGTCTCGAGCTCACGGATCTTCCTTGGTCTACCGGTTATTGTCTTCCTCGAACCGGGAAAAACACATTCTTCGCCTGATCGCGTACAACGGCTACAAGATGGCAAAACGCGGTCGCATTTCAACTTTTTGCTCCTGCAGGTCAAGCATGACATGCGCGTTTGCTGTTGGCTCATGGTGGAGAGGATAATCGGCGTTGCTGTCTTGTTCGAAGACCCACAGTGATCGTGACCACCTTCAGTGGCAGCCGACTGTGAAGTTTATGGCCACTACGGTTTTAGGCATTTAATGAAAACTTGAAGGTGTCGATTATGACTAATCGTTTGAGAGCTAACAGTAAATCGGTGTCCGATAAATGCCGAGAGCATTACTAAGTTTTAGTACTTACCACCTACCTAGCTCAAGGTATGTAGGCTAGGCCCAGGCGGGCCGAAGACTCACACCACGAGACGCTTCACAGATCGTGTGTCTGGTGGTAATTCGAAGACTCCAAGTTCTGTTCCCTAATTAAGCATAAAGTCTTCAATTTATCCAAAGAGGTCACGTCTTCAACACTGCTTTAACTTGAACTTCTTTCTGAAACAGCTTCAAACCATTAACTTGAATTTAACATGTGTGTACGTAGAATAAGATGTCGACAAACTCGGTATAAAGAAAGCAATAATATCAGTCCCCATCTGCCCAGCTGCTACCCGATAGCATCTACTTTGCATTGACAAATGCACTATGCTTCAACCATGTCTCCATCTTGGTCACATTAGGGTAGACTTTCTCAATCTCGTCTAAATCTGCCGCGTACCCTTCATCCCTGAACCAATCTACCATGAGTCCCATTTCTGCAACGCCATGTTTCAACGCTTTACCAAGGAGACTAAAGGTAGTGCCGGCTGGCTCCCCTGTAACCTTCTTGAACGTATCGCTCAGCTGAGAGAAGGTCAAGACATCTCCCGCGAGGCCAACCGCCCTTGTGTTCCAAGTCTTGGGATCATGAAAAGCCTCGGCTCCAAAGAAACCAATATCCTTGGTAGCAATCCATTGGAGTGGCTTATCCTTGACTGTATCGCGCAGCATTGTCATGAAAACCTTGCCTGGGAAGCCGGGAACAAGGTTGTCCATGAAGATAACCGGTCGCAAGATTGTCCACCCCATAGTCTTCCCGGCAGTCGTATCGCGTAAATAGTGTTCAATCTCGTGCTTCGTTTTGAAGTGCGGCACGGGTGTAGGGTTGTCCCACGACCGCTCGTTGCCCCCGCGTTCAACGCTGCTGTACACGAAGTGCTGCACACCAGCCTTGATTGATTCATCTATCATGGCTTTGCCCTGCTTGATCTCGCCTTCAAGCGTAACGCCTTTGCCCATGGAGACCTGTACCGAGTACACACCCCAGAGTGGTACAGTCCCAGCGACTTGTTTCGCAGACTCAAAGAGTCTGGCCGTCGAATCGAGGTCGCCCTCGACTAGACGAATCGAGGATGGCGATTTGGCGGCGAGGCGTTGGGCGCTGGGAGACTTGGCATTGCGAGTGACGGCGAGTAGGAGGAAATCGGATGGCTTCCTACCGAGGAGGGCGTCGATGATAGCACCGCCTTGGTTACCGGTCGCGCCCGTAACCAAGATTGCTCGAGACATGTTGGTGAAACGATGAACCAGGAGGGACGAAGAAGAGAATCGGATGCAGTGACAGTGCTTGGGAGAAAGATAGGGGAATGTTCCTGCTAAGGAGTCTCAGAGTTCAAGCGGCCGATGTCTTGCTTAAAACTTTTGAAAAGTAAGGTGCACTGGAAAAAGAAAGTTGTCTGGCCAGCAGGAAAGCCCTGTTCGCGCTCGGAGTTGTCCGATTCCAAGATTGAATAATCAAAATGTCTCCTGCGGCAAATGTCGGACGCCGAGATTGTTAGCGTCCAGGGATGATGCTCAACTTCGTGCGATTCCCGATGGCAAAGCTGTGAAATAGTATCACACATCATTTATTAGTAATAATGTTGAAGCTAATCCGACATGGCGAGACCTCTAACAAGAACTCGACGACGATTTCTCGACCGTGGTAAATAAAAAAAACCGAAGTAAAAAATAAAGAAACAAGCAATTTAAAAGCCATGAGGGCACGCAGAATAGATTAAATTTTTACTAAGTATCATCTTGTGAAATACCTCAGTGCCCTCAACAGGCATAGACTGACCCGTCTAAGCCAAGTCCTGGCTGTTCAGTCTAACGCTGTCCTCTAGAGAAGTGAATGACGACTTGCCCAGCCTTTCTAACAGCCGAATAGATCGTGATCGTGGCTTCTCAACATCTGATAGGTCCCGGCCAGACTGGAAATCATCGATGAAGGTCTTGTTCGGGTTCTGGCGTCGTAGGATAGCAAGAATTGTATCAAAGTTCCATGGTTCTGCCCAAGCAAATAATCTTTCACCCTCGACATCAGAGAATATTGTTCCCGCAACGTGAAGTTTGGCGGTGTCTTGTACATCAACAAAGTACTCTCCCCAAGACTGTTAGTGATGTTTGAACTGGCATCAAATAAACTCGGCATTGACATACGAGGGGGAATATTCTTCAGCCGTTCAAGATCGGTTCCGTTCCAGAGACTCTGAATGAAAGAAGACGTCGACGGGTGCCCTTGGTTCGCGGGATCGAGACTTTTACCGAAATTCGTGCTAGGAAGCACTGCAGCAAGTCAGCCCAGGTATCTGTACGGTGATAGACAACACAGCCCATACCTGTATTTACGACCAAATCTGAACGACGTGACTGATTCTTGTAATAGAAATCCCACACAGCTCGTTCTGCCTCCGTTTTACTGCTTGCATAGGCCATGTACCAGTGCGTCGGTGAGGATGAACCCTGTGCCGCTGCCACAGCCTCATCGTTCCAGGTGTTTTCCGTCACCACGATACCTTCCACCTCAGGCCGAGGAAGAACTGCTGCAACTGAGGAGCTGGTGAGGACGAAGCGTTTCACGCTCGGCTGCTTGTTAGACGCTTTCAAGGCATTCGTGGCGCCAATGACCGCATTGGTGATCAAGCTCTCAGTGCTGGTGCCCCAGTCCAGGGGCGAGGCGACATGTACCACCGCGGCAACCCCTTTGTAAGTATCAGCGCGGTTGAACTGGGTGATTTGAGGTGAACCAGCTTACCTTTTACAGCCTCTTCAAATGCATCTGGCAAAGCCAAGTCGATAACGGGAAATAGCGTAAACTTGTCTTGACCATACTGCTTGACGAAGAGGTCTTGGATCCAGGCGCTTTTGGACACATCGCGCACTGTTCCGCGAACATTGTAGCCCTGTTCAAGGAATTCATTGGCAACGTGAGACCCAATCAGACCGTTGACGCCCGTCACCAGAACGGTTGAGCCTTTTGAAATAGCAGAATGTTCATTGGGAAGAGGTAACATGATGGGCGATGGGTTCGGTATCGTTATGAGCCGCTGTGAGTTTTACCTAGCTGTAATATAATGCAAGATGGAAGGTTGGCTAAGAGATAAAACTGAATGATTTCATCAAGCGGCTTCAACTTGATGGCTAGTGCGATGAACGAACGATGGAGATACCGCGACCCGGTATCCGACAAGGGCCGAAAAGAGATTGATTGTTCCGAGATTAAGAATGCCGAGAAGATGGCAAGGGCAAGTAAAATTGCAAAAGAGTTAGAATGTATACATGTCCGATGCTTACAGATCATAATCGGTCGGTGTCCGATCCAGTCCATTCCTGCGCCGACGGTCTTTTACGTGCCGATGACCGGGAAAAAAACACGACCACTAAAGGAACAGGGGCAGTCTTCTCTTTCCATAAAGCTATCTATCTGTTGCTCTCTACAATTGCATCCGATCTTTTCCCAAGTAACTACAGCCTCTCCTTTCCCTTAAGCCAAGGTTTTCGCTCGTTAATACCGTTTCTTTCCTCTAATCCGTCTTCCTCTCTTTTATTCTCTTCTCAGGTAGTTCCTTTATTTGATCAGGATGAGCGACGTACCCGAGAAGGCGCCGGAAACGGACCCAAGTGCCGCAGCCGAGACTTCGACAGATAATGAAACTCAAGGACCAAGCCACACCATGGACGACGAAGCAGCGGCTGTCTATCCCATGGGGATCAAGCTCGCGCTCATAACAATCAGTCTCATGTTGGCCGTTCTTTGTGTTGCTTTGGATAACACTGTGAGTTATCTTTGTCCCATTGCTCTCCCCCCCTATTAATTATAATATCCCAGATCATTGCTGTGGCAATTCCGCACATCACAGACCAGTTCCACAACCTCAACGATGTAGGGTGGTATGCTTCAGCCTATCTACTCACGACGTGCGGTAAGTGCTCACCCAAAAGAATGTACCCAGCGGGAACACGTTACTCATATCATGGCCTAGCCCTGCAACTTCTTTTCGGCAAACTTTACGCCCTCTACAGTGTCAAGATCGTTTTTCTCTCGGCGCTATTTGTGTTCGAGCTTGGTTCTCTGATTTGCGGTATTGCACCAACGTCGACTGCGCTCATTATCGGTAGAGCAATCGCAGGCTTGGGTAGTGCCGGCATTTTTACCGGTGCTCTCGTCACGATTGCTCACACAGTTGCACGGGAAAAGAGACCTATCTTCTTCGGCCTCTTGGGTGGCATGTATGGTATAGCTTCCGTCGCTGGACCTTTGGTAAGTTTGTGTCCTCAATTGCCGCGAGGGGCGTACCTGACTTTTTGAACAGATGGGCGGCGCTTTTACGGACCATGCATCATGGAGATGGTGTTTTTATATCAACTTGCCCCTGGGTGGCGTGACAGCGGCTGTCATCCTACTCATCTTGAAGCTACCCCCCAAGCCGGCTTCAAAGCGAGCATCGTTTCTCCAAGTTCTCAAAGGTTTGGATCCCATTGGAACTGCTGTTTTCATACCGAGCATCATTTGCCTGCTCCTCGCTCTTCAGTGGGGAGGGGTCAAGTACCAGTGGTCAAATGCACGAATTATTGTCCTGTTCGTCCTGTTCGGCGCCTTGCTTGTTGGATTCGTTGCCGTTCAACTGATTATGAAGGATGACGCAACTGGTAAGTCGAGAAGATTCTTCTTCCTCATCTCCACAATGCTAATGCAGAAGTTTAGTTCCGCCACGCATCGCTGGCAACAGAACTATTGCCTCAGCTGCCCTATTCGGGTTCTGTATCGGTGGCTCATTCTTCATTCTGACATACTACATTCCAATCTGGGTAAGGATTCGCTTATAGTGTGCCCGGGGTTATCCTAGATGCTAATACTGCGCAGTTCCAAGTTATTAAGAACACATCTGCAGTTCGATCCGGCATATACTCACTACCTATGATCCTAGCAAATGTGGTAGGAATTGTCGGCGCTGGCTCCTTGACTACCAAACTTGGCCACTACGCACCATTCTTCATTGCTAGTGCTGTCATCATGTCTATTGGAGCTGGACTGATCACCACCTTCACTGTGCACACTGCACAAGCCAAATGGGTCGGTTACCTATTCATTTATGGCTTTGGTGTCGGCCTTGGCTTTCAGCAAGGTGGAGTAGCCGCACAGGCCGTTCTACCTTTAAAAGACGTGTCCATTGGCACTGCCATGGTAATGTTTGTGCAGATGCTAGGTGGAGCCCTGTTTGTTTCTGTGGCTCAGAACCTGTTTACCAACCAACTTGTCAACAACTTGATGGCTCTGGATATCCCTGATCTGCATGCTGAGGCTATTGTACACGCGGGAGCAACTAGTCTGAGGTCTATGATAGATCCTGAGGCTTTACCCAAGGTTCTAAGCGCGTATAACACGGCTCTTGTCAAAACTTTCCAGCTTGCGCTTGTTATGAGCTGTCTTAGTATCTTAGGTGCTCTGGGTATTGAGTGGAAGAGCGTCAAGGGGAAAGAACTAGCTCCTGGCGGCGCTTAGTACTTTAGTGGTAATCAGTGGTGCATTTCGGGTCAGGGTAAGCCTCTATGTGCAGTGGTGGCCGCGGGTCTTGGTGAAAATAATGCGGCGCAATTTGGATCAATATTGGTACAGTAGTGGGTTAATCCGAGCCTGAGCCGCACTTCCAATAGTTACTACGCTTAATCAGATAACTAAAATCCGCTGACGCTTCTTATTTCTAAGGAACTTTCCAAAGGGTGCCCAATGACTCTTGCTAACTTCATTCAAGTTAACAAGATCCACGTACATACGTCCAAGCCCGCATCGAACATAGCTCGTGGGCCTTCGGCCAGAACGAGTAAGAATGAGGTAAGTATAAATACCCTCATCGATGCCAAAATCTGTGTCTCGGTGGTATGCCGTGCACTTAAACAACGGTAGACAATACATTGTCTTCTCTGTATCGAGTGGTTCATCCAGAAAAAGTTCCATGTAGAGCTCCTTGCCACTCAGAGTTGGTTTCATTTTAGGCCTGACTCTTATCTCATATATTAGGCCTTCGATGGAGATCCATCCAGCAGAAACTGCTCCCGTGGTATCTGACGTGGCAAGCGTCACTTGCATGTCTGTCATCTTGGCTTGATGAGGCCATGTTGAATCCAAGTAGACATCAGAATACTGTCCTCCTGGGCTCCCCTTTGGGTTAAAACTGACTGTGTTGTCAGTGGACGCCCAGGACCACGAAGGTGCTCGATACTCAATCGGTCGAGTCGCACGAGGTTCACATCGCCAAGCCAAATGCACCACGGGGTTCTCCTGGTCTCTCCATATTCCTGCCATGTATCTCGCCCCAGTCAGGGCCTGGAGGCACTTCGCAACCCCTGAGAGTGCTGGCAATAAATCTGAACGCTTGGTCAGACTGGCAGCAGTGTATCGTTCGAGGATATCCCCCCATGTCTTGATGAGGTTGATACCTCCTTTGATTCGCTTTGCAGCAATTTGGGACATCCAAGCTTGTGGGAAGCCATTCGGGTAACTCTCCGACTTCAAGGACTGGTTGCACTCCCAGATGAGTTGCTTTCTGGAGAAATGGAGGATTCTTGGCGACAGCAGCCGTTCCTGCAAAACCCAGCCTCGCTGTTACTCTTGTTAGACATGTTAAGAAGTGAAGGGAAGGGGACTTGCTTTTTGTAACGGAGATTCCTCTATATCGGCAGATAGTCCATCTTCGGGTGAGACTAGAAGCATAGGCTTATCGCAATCGTCAATAAAGATGGCTGATAAAATGTTGTTTCTATCGCGGAAGAGGCCCCCGCTAGAGTTCTCAGAGGCCGTCGCGGCGATATTGCAGAGGGCATTTCTGTAGACTTCTGCCATGAGACCTGACTCTCTCTCCCAGTCCTTCTGATCACCCTGGATGATGCAGAGGCTATCAATCCAAAGGTATCGAACACCAAGCTTCCGAGCAGCGAAGATCGCATCTTCGAAAGTGACCGGAAGCGGAGGTAAGGTGTTAAGAAGACTTTCCAGGTTACCTCTTTCAAGCTTGAACATTGTCGCTGAATTACCCCAGCAATGACTCAACGTCACATAGGGGCCATTGGGTTGATTTTGGGCCGTTTCGATCAGCTTGACCTTGCTCCTTATTGAGCCAACGGGTCCAAGGTCTATGAGCCTTGTAGGATACCGTGTGCCAGAGGATTCCGTTTCTTGATAATTGACTTGGGATGCAGCATGCCTTTCTTGGCATTCCGCTAACGCATTCAGGACAAATCCCCGCGTAGATTCAGAGTTCGTTGAGCCAGCCGCTACATTTTCAATAGACACCTGGGAGTTTGAGCCTAACAATGAATCTAGATCAGCCATAGAAATACACTCATGTTCGAATATCTTCATACCTTCCGATTGCAAAACAAAAGTTTGAGTAACACTTGTTTTGCCTTGTGTTTCCGCAGCAAAACCAGGAACCAAGGGAGACGTGAACTGGACTTGGCATGCGAATGCATCAGTTTGCGTCACATAATCCCGACCAAATGTAATAATGTAGGGAGTCTGTTCTGAATCAGGCTCGGTGCAGTCCCGTGGATCGAATTCAACCTTATGATCAAGGTTTGCCGAACCGTCTCCAAGAGACATAGCCACGAACAACGCTGTGCAAATAGAGCATCCCTCCTTGACGGCAGTAGTGAAGCTTTCGAAAGTGGAATGAGATTGTTTTGGTCGATTGTTCTCAGCCAATATTCCTTCTGAACCCGCAAAGTAACCAGACTCGAGAAACCACCATGGGGTAGAGGGACCGCATGAGTGGATGCATTTCTTGCAGGACTGGCAGAGGTAATTCGCGGTGCGGGCGGCCACATCTACAGATCGCAATCCTCCCAGTTTGAAACAAGCCTTGGGGTTGAACCATGGTCCGATGTTGCCGTTGGAAATTAAGGGATAGCCTTGCATTGTTGGGGAGTGAAAAGACCACATGATGTATTGTACGCGGAAAGGACGATATACTAATAGGATCCGGTTAGCTAAACTCTTATCTCTAAATGCCTGATATAAGATCTCTTAGGTTTTTAAAAGATTAAGCAGCTGCTAAGGTTATGATACCCTAATTATAGGGCCTTGAGTCACTATTCTAGGTTAGGTAGCTAGTTAGGTACCTTTGCAGGGAGGTCATACCTGCACCGGCCCCAGTGTAAATAAGATCTGTTGTAAGCCAGAAGCACAGAGCCAATCAGAGGCTAAGAGATTAATTTGAAATCAGCCACTCAGCCACCTACACTTAGCCACAACTACGGCCGTGTAAGCTGCCTTTCCAAGCCGGTTGCTTCCTTCAGCGCAATTGGGGCTGTGAGCTTACATAACATATCTTATTTGCACCGGCCCCGGTGCAGCATGATGTCCCACCTATGCATTGTGTCTTACGTAGTATGGGAAATGTAAGGGGAAAAGCTAAATTGAAAATCAGGGTGTAATTCAGGTCAGTATTAGCACTGTTAGGCGGCTTTATTTGCAAAGCCAGTGTAACAACAGGCTCGCATGCCCTAAGCCTCTTGGCTGGGTAACACAAAAGAATCATTTGTGTTTCGCCATGGCTTTGAGTATCTTAGTTCTGGCAAGCTTTAGTCTAACATAATGCCCTTTAGGAATCCCGCGAATATTTTATTATTATACATATTAATGACTTTTAATTCTATGACCATGCTGCATATGATAGCTCCCACGTCCCATCATATTCCCCTATTACTTTCTTATATATGAATTGAGCAATCTCTTTATCCGTGTCCGTAAAAGAAAAGATATTTTGACAACAAGTCGCAAAATTATCCCATGCCGCAAAAAGGTGGTTGATCTTTGCAAATGGTTGCCTCCACGTTTGATGGCGACGCTTCCATAAATCTGCGTAGATCTCACCCAGTCCTACTTTCAGAACATCAACGTAGACTTCGAGGACAGACTTAGTGTAATCAACACTTAAGACTGATGAGTCAACCAAGCCCAACATGCCGTAGACCTTATCCCGAATATTCGTGCAAGATTGCTCTGGTAATAGGCAGACAGCACGATAGAGAGGAATTCCAGCTTCATGGTCCTCAAAACGACCTAGCTCCTTGCCACGAAGACTTGGGGCGTATGGATTTGAGCCGTCCCATTTCATTTTAGAATCCACGATGGCCATAGCTTTGCCCCAGGATAGACCTAAGTGTTGCTCGATTTCGGTTTGTGCAGCTGATGCTCCCGCGCCAAATGCTTCATCAGAAATTATGGCTCGGGGAATTCCATCAATCTTCCAGTTGTCTTCCTCGTCCATTTCTTCAAAAACGGTTGGCGGGAGGTAATACATTTCCATCAAGGCCTCAAGGGACTTCCATGACCAAGAATGATTGCCGTAATGGATAGTGAGTGACTTGGCGAGTAGCACCTCTTGCACAACCCAAACTCGAGACCAATAATCATTGGAGCACATATATGCGAAGGCCTTTCGCTCGGATGGCGTGAACTCATTCCGGGACGAACCCCAATCGAAAAAGGTTACATCACGGAGGCGATTGTCCAGCTCCGCAAGCCGCTTATCTTCGTCCTGACTGGGTCGCCCTAGCCAGATGACGACTTCTGTCGCGGATTTGTAGATTTGGCCCATATGTAGAATTTGGTTAGACTTTTCCTCGTTGTCGTTCTGGTCGAGACAAATCGCATCAATAAAGAACATAGTGTCTTTCTCTTCATGCGTTGACATTGTGACCAAAAACTCGTAAAGATTGTTTCGCACCCAGAAAGGTGCTCCATCAACTTCGATGGGGTTGATCTCAACTGAACTTTGCGCGCTCCCCCAAGTATAAGAAAGCGCAACATAACTAATGTCGACCAGGTCGCGTCGGGGAACTTGAAACAGCTCCGCACGAACCTTCAAACGTGAACTCCCGGGGAGGATTCTGAGTAGTCGGATATTTTCCATGGATTTGAGAACGCATGGCTTGAACTGCAAGGCTCTGTTCCAAAGCTGATCGATGTCTTGAACATTCTCTATTTGGGAAGTATCCCAAATAAGGAACGAGACGCATAGCAACGTAAGCAACCACATGGTTTCCTCACGATACGATACCAATAGAGGATAAAGTCAGGTTCAGGTACTTTGTGAGTACTACAGAGGG
>JALLKD010000240.1:0-67903 GCA_023509735.1 Fusarium liriodendri | reverse complement strand
GGGGGGGAGAAGATTGCTTTTGGTCATGATGTGTTTGATTTTGGGTTCTGATGGTGGTGTAGTGGCGGCTTTGCCAATGATATTGGATTTGCTTGGCTTGTTGGATAATTGGTTCATTCTGAGCCTCTACAGAGCTGACCATTCCTGCTGTGTCTCTATAATTTTACCGCTGTAGCGAAAAATACCCAATATGAACATCTCTTGGACGAGACACAGCAGCTTGGCCTTTTATGCGGCGGCGTTCACCCACGCAATAGAGGGCCTCGACGCTCGCTTCGGATTACAGGCTGCGTAACCCGGGCGCTTGGGTATAGTTTCACGATTTGAACTGGGGAGGGGAAAGAGAAGAAAAGCATGGGGCAGGCATACCCTCCACAGCCAAGAAATCAATACGCAAGCCACGCTGAACAAGGAACAAGGGGGTTAGGAGCCTTCCTGTCAAGCGAAAGGTTGTAATATCCCCCAGAAAAACCTGGGGTCGGGTGATAGAGAGAATGTAAAGGCAAACACCCCTCCATCGCGTCTCGCTCCTGATCGGGCAGTACTCCGGCGTTGCCAAGCGGAGCTCTGCCTCCATCTACCCCGCAAAGTCGGACGACGAACGATCCCGGATCGTCGGTGGAGAATGAGAGAGAGTCCGTCCACGGTAGATCTTGCGGGGGAAGAGGGAGAAAGAGCAAGGTCTGGGGGTGAATCTGAGTCTGGGGGACAAGATATCCGAGGCATCTTGGGTCCTTGTCTCGAGGATGATTGGACTGTCGGTTAACGTTATAGGGCCCAGTTGTGGATTTCCAGATATCCCCCGGGGAGGATATAAAGGAAGTCGATGGGACGATCAATTTGGAGGAGTTTGTTCAAAGAAGTAGGCCCAGCTTCCTGGTACGACCTTCCTCACCTTCTTCTTTCTGTCAAGGGCATCTGTGTGACTTGGGGCTTTTCTTGTACCGCCGATCACCAAAACCAACCCCCCTTGCATTCTCCTTTTAACTTGTCCTACCAATCTCCCGGAGAGTGTGTGTTATAAACACTCTCCTTCTTCCCTCCTCTTCTTCTTTCTTTGAGACTTCTCCATATCTCGTTGCCAATCATGGAAAAGACGAATGCTACAGACGACCATGTCGCGCTCGAGGCGCAGGCAGAGTACAAGCACCTAGACCAGGCTCCGAGCAAGATCAGTTCTGAGCAGGATCAGGATCATGGCTTTTCTCCTGAAGAGCAGAAGAGCATCATGCGGCGTATTGATCGTCGTCTTGTTGTTACTGTTGGAGCCATGTACTGTGTTTCTCTCATGGATCGAACCAACATGAGCGCTGCCAACATTGCTGGTATGAGTGTTGAGCTGAACCTCATTGGCTTTCGATACGCAAGTTAACCCTCACCTCATCGAAAGAAGACGCGTTGTTAACAGAGTGCTAGAACATTTGCAACCTCGTCTTCTTCATCCCTTACATCCTCTTCCAGCCTCCCTCCACGATCCTCATCCGCAAAATCGGCCCTCGCATCCATCTCGCCCTCATCACCATGTCCTGGGGAGCCGTCATGATCGGCATGGGTTTCGTCAAAAAGTACCCTCAGCTTGCTGCTCTCAGAGCTGTGCTCGGTTTCTTCGAGGCTGGATTCTTCCCTAGCTGCGTTTATCTCCTGAGCACATGGTACACACGATGTGAGTAATACCCCTAAAGATACTAAGTCAGTGGCTGATGTGTTTTATAGATGAGGTTGGAAAGCGATATTCCGTCTTTTACCTCCTCGGATGCGTGGCTTCCGCCTTTTCCGGTATTCTCGCCTACGGTGTAAGCTCCAATCACCCCCTTTTACAAATCTCACTCACACAATGTAGCTCATGCAACTCAACGGTCGTGAGGGTCTCACAGGCTGGCGCTGGATCTTCATCATCGAAGGAGCCCTAACCGTCGCCCTGGGCATCGCCGGATACTGGCTCCTCGTCGACTTTCCCGACTCGAAGCGAAAGTCTTGGTCCTTCCTCGGCCAGCGTGAGAGAGACTGGGTCGTCAGCCGCATCCAGAAGGACCGTGGCGATACTGAAGTACCCCCCTTCCAGCTCAGCAAGTTCCTCAGCGGTGCCACGGACTGGAAGGTTTGGGCTTATGCTCTCATCTTCTTTGACACCACCACCATCAGCTATGCTCTTGCCTACACCCTCCCCATCATCCTCGTCGGCAACATGGGTTTCAGCGTTGGCGAGGCTCAGTGTCTCGTAGCTCCCCCCTATGCCTTTGCCGGTATCGTCATGTTTGCGACAGCCTGGGTCGGTGACAAGTACCACATCCGCGGTCCCATCATCATCTTCAACATGCTCCTCTGCCTCATCGGTCTCCCCATCATGGGCTGGGCTGCTAACGCCAACGTCCGCTACTTTGGCGTCTTCCTCGTCACCGCTGGCGCCAACAGCAACATCCCCGCTGCCATGTCGTTCCAAGCCAACAATATCCGCGGCCAGTGGAAGCGAGCTCTCTGCAGCGCAACCCTTGTCGGTTTCGGTGGTATTGGCGGTATCGCGGGTAGTCTCGTGTTCCGTGAGCAGGACAAGCTGACGGGGTACAAGCCGGGAATGTGGGCGTGCATCGCGTGCTCTCTTCTTTCCATCATCCTGGTGATTCTGTGTGATTTCGCGTTCAAGAGGGCCAACACCAAGGCTGATAGGGGTGAGAAGGTGCTCGAGGCTTATGATGTGAGTAACGCTCTTTATACTTGTACCGAAATGGTGACTGACTCTTCTAGGACGACGCTTCCTCTGATTTCCGGTATACCTATTAGGTCATGATGTTCGGGCAGGTGATGAGATGGGGCCAGCAGTCGATGTATCGGGTCCGAGGGATGAGTGACTTGGGAGAAATAGCCTCAAGTAATGCAGCAAATACAAAATCTTGGTGCAATGTCGTCACAGCGCTCCGTTACGTCAGGAGATGATGCATCTGCCCCAGTCCCTCGAGTCATATCCTCGATAGCGTTACTCTTCGACAACGCCGTGCTCTTTGTCCATCCATGGCACATTGTGCGATCTCTCTTTTGCTCAGACGATGCTAGTCTCCTTTATGCTGAACAAAGGGACCCTTTTCACAAAGAGCCCTTTTTTTTCTTCTTCTCTGCTTCGCACAAATACTCAAAAACTGTCGTCGTCGCCCAACATGTTAACCATTTCCTGATAAAACACCTGTTTGAGAAGCATGGGCCATCCTGAGTACGCCGTCCCAGTCTATCTGGGTATCCTTCTATTTCTGCTACTATTTTGGCTTACCGTACCTGTTCTGTTCTTAACTCTCCTATGGCTCAAGTTTCGTGTCGAGGTGAGAAACTCTGAGTGGTTGGAAGATGGGTTGTTGCCTGAAGAGGATGAGGTACAGAGAGAATATCACACTTTTGCCCAGGGATGGAAGGATGCTGGGTGAAAGCTGTGATATCAACTACCGTCTTCCGTGAGTGGCTTTGGTTCTTTTCATCTATTCAACATACTGACCAGTGGAAATCAGACGTTGTAGGAAACGTCTCGACAATCTTAAAGCCGGGAACACTTTCACACCTTTTTCTGTGTGATAATTGTAAGATCAAATACAGAGTACGTACACTTCGTCTATTTACATCGTCAACAGGACCACGGCAACACCCACAACAGCAGCAAACAGCGACACCTTGGCACTGCTGGCCGCATTCTCTCCGCTACCGCTACCTCCACTACCTCCGCTGCTTCCCGAACCCGACTCGGCCTCCTCCTGATCTTCCTCCTCGGAAGCGCTAGTCTCGTTCGTCGTCACGACACGCTCCTCAAGCTTGGCATCAAGGGGGTTATACGCGTCGAGGTACTGGATGAGCACCTCGTCCTGGCTGTCCAGAGTAGCCAGGTTCTTGTTCGGCGTCGCAATAAAGTTGTCACCGCCTCCAGCCAGGAAATCAAGCGTGACGACACGGTATTCGGTCTCGTTCTCGAAAGCCTCGCCGTCGAGGGTGAGGCTGATGAGCTTGGAGCCGTTGTTGTTCTCGGGGTTGTACTCGATCTTGAGACCCTTGGAAACCTGGAACCACGAGGTGATGGGCTTGTTGTTGTTGAGGTTGAATCGGGACACGGCACCCTCAAATAGCTCCTCCAGCTCAGCTCCGGTGAAAGTGAGCTCGACAATGGCGTTGCCAAAAGGGAACGAGGTGAGGACCTCGCCGCGGGTAATGTCGCCCTGGTCGATGGTGGCGCGGACACCACCGGCGTTGACAAAGGCAAGAGCAGGCTTGTCATCCTCGCTGCGGCTCTGGTTAAGGCGATACTCGAGCATGGCGTCAGCCATGACCTGGCCAAGAAGGCAGTCTCCCTTCTGGCACTGGGTCTGGTCGAGCTCAGCCTTGGTGTTGCCAACCTTTTCAGCAGCAAACTCCTCAAAAGGTCCGCGCCAGGCCTTGACCTTCTTCTCAAAGTCCTCATCCACATCAGTCTTGTTATCCATGTGGATAGGGCCTCCGTGGTAGGCAAGGGCCTTGCCGTCCTTGTCAAAGGTCAGGTCGATGTAGCCGAGGTACTCGCCCCATCGGTACGCAGTCACGATAAAGACCTCGTCACCGTTGATGTTGTTAACGATGGTAGGGTATTTGCCCTCGGCGTTCTTCATCTCTCCAAGGGGGGTGTGGCTGTGGCCACCGATGATGAGCGAGATGCCCTCGGTCTTGGCGGCGAGCTCCTTGTCGACGTCGTAGCCAATGTGGGTGAGGGCGACGATGCGCTTGATGTCGGTGTTGTTACGGATCTCGTAGACGGACTTTTGGACCTCCTCAATGGGGTCGAGGAAGGTGGTAAGGTTGCCGACACTCGAGATACCGGGGGTGGTGTCGGTGGTGACGCCAATGACAGCCAGGTCATGCTCCTCAAAGATGTGGTAGTTCTTGATAGTCTTGTTCAAGTTCTCGTACTCGCTCTTGACATTGCAAGAAATGACAGGGAAAGTCAAGTTCTTGAGGAACTCTCCAAGCTCCTCATCACCACCGTCCCACTCGTGGTTGCCGAGCGTCATGGCGTCAAACTCGAGGTCGTTGAGGGTCTCGGCGATCTTCTCAGGTCCGTAGAAGGAGTAGAAGAGTGTTCCCTGGAACTCGTCACCGGCATTGAGCCAGAGGTTGTCCGGGTACTCCTCGCGGAGGCCATCGACGGTGTGCTTGATGCGAGCGTAGCCACCATAGCAGCCCTTCTTAGGATCGACGCAGTCGGTGCCTGAAGAGGAGAACTCGTCGAGATGGGCGTGGACATCATTGACGTGGAAGAAGGCTTATCTGTTAGCTGGGTGTAGCTATTAAAGTGTCAATTGAGACGTACACATGTTGTAATTGCCATCGTCATCGACAAAGCGCTTGACCAAACGCTTGCTGTAGAGGACATCCTCAGCCAAAGCCGAGCTCGCCAAAGCGAGGGCACCAAGAGCAAAGACCTTCATGATTGCGACGACGACGATGGTTGCTGAGTGAGAGTAAAAAATCAGAAGGGATCATCGCTGACTTTAAACAGCACCGAGTAACCCTGGAAGTGGGCATGACGATCCTCTCTCTCTGACCGAGACAGGGTACACAGAGAGATGCATCGCCAAGACACACGTGGGGATGGTGACTGGCTGGTCGCGATAGCAGGGATGGAGAAGGAGCGGATGTCTATACAAAAGAGGAAGGTTTTTGAAGCTCAGTTGGAGAATTGATTTGTTCCTAGGCAAGCCAAGACATTCTATCTCTGTTGATTCAAGAGAAGCTCAAAATGTGGCTGGAGAGAAGCTTCAACACGCCTCATCACATCCAGCAATTGCCCCGAACTTGTTACTGATAACCTCTAATATTAACCTTGTTTTTAAGCACGTGGAGTTAGCCCATCAACAGAGCCGATAATCGGATGGGAAAAAGCCAAGATGAACTTTTGTAGTCGACGGACATTTCTCCATTTCCCATTCCCATCACCGAGCTTATCAATGTACCCCAGTGCAGCGCGCCAATCTAGATAGCGACCGCGGCAACGTGAGCATTCGCAGATGCCTGTTTCGGCAAGCGTCTAAACATTCGAGACAGGGGTGGCTGCGTTTCATAGTGTGGTAATTGTTGGTTAATTGAATTGGGAGGATACTGGTTGGTTATTGAGTTGGGGGATTGTAAGCGAGGGTTTGTTTGGGTGTGTGATTGTTTTTGACCACCCTGTATCAGACGGAGGTCGCCGAGATTCGATGTCCGTAATCTACTGTGAATCTTGGTATCTGAACCTGTCTCATTATAGTATGGCTTCTTGCATCTTTCTCATTTTCCCCATATTCCCCAGGATCACAGCTACCCTGGCTAAGCATGGTTCACTGAATAGATATGCTGTGATAGACCGATAGCGCAAAGTCACCTGGGCCGCCGGCGGGACGATAGAAGCTCGTCGGAGTACTCCGTAATCCTTCTCATGTTCTTGATCGATACCAAGTCCAAGGATAGGCTAATATTACCTAGGAAATAATAAACCATTTCTTGTACTCATATATATTTTCATGTGCTTTCTTCAATTGTTATGATGAGTTCTCTTTGGCACGGCGTGCGCCTCAACGTCGCCGACTCCAGGATATTAAGTTGAGAGTTGGAATGCATAATTTGACTTTGACACAACAAAAGAATACTAATGCACAGCACCGTAGCCAGCATCATATCAGAGTCAGTGACATCCATTACATATCCCCAACATTCATGCATGCATCCCCGTGGGTGCCGCAGCTGTCATCACTCACGGCAGCCACACTTATGCACGTCCATCTTATCAATCAGAGTATAGACCAGGGCACTGGGGGAACTTGAGCATGTGATACATTGCCGCAAATGAGCTTTTGTCTATTCGTTAATTCGTTATTCGTAACCCTGTACCCGATCCTCTGCAGACAGCATGAGTGATCTGCCGTGGAATCAGATCAATACTGGCTTATATCCGTCCCTAGCTCCATGTTCTTCATTGACGGCTGTCGGACAAGTTGACCAAGGCTCATCAGTGTCCATCCTTCGAAGCTCATTTCGCGTACATGATTCTCAGTCGCCAACTTGCTCGAATGCGCCGAGTTTGATCACCACAAGGCTGGGTTCTTCTCAACGCGACTCTTCAATTCTTTGAAGATGCTGTTTCTCTTGTGCAGTTCTTGGTCTTTTCATAGCAATCAGGGCATTCCATAGGAAGAAGGATGACTTCGCGAGGCGTCCTTCTCTTGCAAAGACGGCTATTGTCTCCATACGGACAGAGTACGGGAGAGCCTCTTTTGGTGTATTCCCAGCTGCAATCTTCATGGTGGCAGCTGTGAAGCTCAAGTGTTTCGGTGCACATCTTGGCTGTTGTGAATTATTGCTGTGATGTGATAAGTGTAGTTTTGAGAGATCGATGCTCAATGCGCTTCACAAATCAGAAAGAGACGAGATTCTACGTTGTTGCTGTGAAAAGAATTTGCTGTTGTATCTACAGGCAACAGATATTTATTCCTCTTGACTCTCAAACTCAACGTTAATTTCTATTGTATTCAGTTTGTTGATTATGCACGTTTGAAGTTATTCAGACCGTTGAGCAAACGATAAATAAAGAGGGTCTGTTCGCCTACCAAACGGTAGATAAGCGGCGTTTAATTTTAGACTCGGACCTGAAGCTATTCAGGACACGGCTAAACACCAACTGGGACCGTGACTAATTAGACTCTAAACGATCAGAATTGTACCGTAACCGAAAAGCGTTTGACTAGACCTGGATCTAACACGACCAACCAGAATCACGAACACCCACCGAAACCCCCCAAATCTAGAACCTCGCTTTCGAGAAGAAAACGTCAGCAGCAAAGCCACAAAAGACGGCATTTCGAAAAGATGAGGTCATGGCTTCCGAGCATACGTCATTTCAGTAATCAAATCAGACTTTCAGGGTCGTTCCTCCGCCTTCTTTTGCCAAGACTCGGCGGCAACGGGATCGGGGGCGCACAACCATCCCACTCCAACTCCCGAAACCACGGAGCCGGAAGAGATCATGGGGGGAAGCCCTTTTGCCCAGGGCAAGGTCAAGAACTTTGTGGCGCGCGGGTTACGTATCGGTATAGCCTTTGTGCCATGGCATCTTGGTGCGGCGAGGCGGCGCGAGCACATGGGCTTTTTACATGAACCGGTCTCAACTCTAATAAACGGTCCCCGGACGAACCATGGACGAATCTGATCTTGAGGCATCAAAAAGGGTCTGTTTGAGCCTCGCCATCAGGTTACAGGTCAAACAAGGTATCCCAAGCACGGTCTTCCCCCCCTGGTGGAAAGTCGGGGAGAGTCTCAGCCCGAACAAGTCTCAGCCTCCCCCGTCATCCGGATGGCTACCTAAATGGCGCGCGTGCCCTGGCAGAGAGAGAATGAAGCCCTCGAGAGTTCATTCTATAAACATCTTAAACTTGACTTTGAGGCTGACGACATCACCTTTGCCTCATCTGGTCCCAGCATCCCATCTAGCACAGCCTCACTCACCGAGAAAGCTATATTCACCGACCTTACCTCGTGGGTTTAGCTGAGACACAGGCTGGCATGACTGGCTTGCTTCTGACCTGCAGCAACCAACACACACAGCACGGAAAACGCAACAAGCAAAAGAAGCAACAGCAAAAAGAAAGCGGGGAGAGGGAAGAAGAGCCAACCAAGATTCACCAACTTCCCAACCGCACGCACAGCACACCACCACACAACAATTCTCAACTGAATGGACATGGCCAACAAGGACCCGGACTCCTCCCCCTGAACTCCCTTCCTTCTTCCCTCACAAATGGAAATCATCACGCCCCAGGACTATCAGAACAACGCCCGGAAGCGACAGCGCCGGAGCCTAAGGCCTTGCGACGCTTGTCGGAAGCGCAAGACTCGCTGCGTCACAAAGGACGGTGACGGCGACTGCGTCCACTGCCAGCTGAGAGCGACGCCCTGCACCTTCCAGCACGACCCTCCGGAGCGACAGATCACCAGCGCAAGCGGGAGCAGCATCCAGGGGAGCAGCGCCGGTCCTCACAGCGAGGACGAGCCCGGTCCGGCTGATGAGCAGCAGCTTTCCCAAAGCCAGCAGCTGCCGAGTCACCCGGCCGCCGTCCACCAGGTAGTCCGCAAGGAGTCTCGGGACGATGCCGTGTCCGTCCAGTCGGTCCCGCCGTTCCTGTCTCCCGCCGAGACGCGAGCATCGGCCGACAGCGGCCACCCAATCGCCCCGGCCTCGGTCATGGTTCCTGAGCTTGTCGAGTTGGGGCCTCTAGATCGCACCATGGGGTGCTCATCCACGCGCTTCGCTGAGCTGTACGGTCTGGGGAGCGACATGGAGCCTATACTGATGCGTCACCGCCCTTACGACCATAGGACTCACGAGTTTAGCCTCGAGACACACGCTATACGTCGTGTGCTGGAGAGGGATGACGGCCAGGAGTATCCCCTGACCTTTCACATAGCCCGCGACGAAAAGGCCATTGAGGGTGACCCGACCTTTTCCCAGGTTGACGCAATAGAGGCTTGCGTACGTCCTCATGGCCCCAGCCTCGTAGAGCTGTTCTGGCGGCATGTACAGCCATGCTATCCCATCCTATCCAAGGATCCCTTCACCCTGGCATACTGCCAGTCTTATCGTCGCATCCCTGCTGCCCTCCTCGGGGCTGTCTATCTCTCTGCTATCCGCTGGTGGACCTACGACCCGGAGCTCTCCATCCGGACGCCCCCGGACGCCGCCCTTCTCCGACGGATGCTGCGGACTGCCATCCCGGCCTCGTATCATCGCCCCAAGCTCAGCTCAATCCAGGCTGCCTTGCTTCTGCTCCAGTGCCAGCCCGAAGACCCCCTCAACCCTGACCACACTTTCCAATGGGGTCTTACATGCCAGGCCCTTGCCATCGGCCAGTGTCTGGGACTTCACCTCGACGCCAGCAACTGGACGATTCCTCAGTGGGAGCGCAACGTCCGCAAGCGTCTAAGTTGGGCGCTATTTATGCAAGATCGCTGGACTGCTCTAGCTTACGGGCGACCTGTGCACATTCACGACGATGACTGGACAGTCGGAGATCTCACGACTGCCGACTTTTCAGATTTTGAGAGTGAAGGCCAGACAACGGCTTCAAGTTCCGGCTCTGATGATGATCGAAGATCTATTGCTTCCACGGGAAAGACGCAGTATATACAAATGGTGCGGTTGACGCAGATTCTCTCAGTCGTCTACTCCAATTTCTACACTGCTAGAACATGTCGAGAGCAGGACACTTTTATCCTCTTTGAAAAGGCCCGGCCGCTCTTTGAGATGCTGACGAGCTGGTACCACAGCATCCCGCCTTCGCTGCAGATGAATGTCATCTACCAGCGCAAGCTATGCTTTCATGGCTATCTTCACTTCTCCTACTACGGAGTTGTAATGACTCTCCTCCGCCGCCTGATTCGATCTACAGCGCTGCCTCCACGGTGCACCGATGATCGAGTCCTCTCAGATATCCGTCAGATAGCCCTCCAGACTGCTCAAAACGCCATCAGTTTCGTCACAAGCCTAAGACCCGATCATCTCGAAGCCTTTTGGTACTTCACATCGCCCTACCTCTTTTCGCTCCTGGGCTCCTTTACCACTCTCCTACTCGTCACCTCTCTATCATCCCAGGAGCGTCATTTCTGGCAAGAAACCCTCAACTCGTACCTTTGGAATCTCCGAATGATGAGCAAGAGCCATGAACCAATGCAATACGCCGTGAACCGTCTCGAGGGCGCAATCCTGCGAGGTTTGGAGCACGCTCTTGCTGTCAACCTCAACGAGCCCCTCAACGACAAGGTCAGCCCCATGATGGGCAACTACGCCTCGGATATATACGAATTCACCGACTTTGGCGACTGGGATCTGGCCGCGGGTGGTAATGGGGCGTACGACCTCCTTAGCGGCCTGGTGATGCAGCCAAACCCGAACCCCATGATGCCGCGGGAAGACATGGGGTGAAAAACAAAGGTAGTAGTCGAAAAACAATGACTGCAGTGTTAATGATGTTTACTCGGCGTCCTCGAGACCGTTGTCCGACTCGACTGATAGGTCTTTGAGTCCCATGGAGTGTCGCATACACATGTCGACAATGTCAACCATGCCATCCTCCACAAACCATCCAAACCGACGAACGCCCTCTCGGTTATTCTCCGTCCAAGATGCAGGTATGGGGAGGCGGAAGCTCAAAGCTCGTCCTCCACAGAAAGCTTCCACCAGCTGACCTCTCAAAAAGAGAAAGACACCGTCGACGAGACTGACACTCTCGTGTCGCACCAGCTCGGGCCCGTCGATAGGTCTAGGGAGGTGGAGGCGATACTGGTCCGCCCAAAAGTCATCGAGGGGAGGGAAATCTGTAATCAGAGAAACAGAAAACAAGCCGTTTCCCGAGGGACTGAACTGCAGCCTGTGCCCCTTTCCAGAGCCGTCAGTTTGAAGCATGACCCCAAAGCTGTGAGCGTCACAAGCCGCAACTTTAAAGTCCACCATGAGATCTCTCCTCCACTCTGCAGAGCCCAGCTCTGGAAAGTGCGTGGCCGTTGATCCTAGGGAGCAGAGGTATAGGTTTGGGGCTGCGTTGCTGGGAGATACGGGTCTTGACGTTTGCCAGATGTAGCTCCTAAACTCTTGCGAAGCATCTATGCGGAGACTGGCGTTTGTGTCTGCCCACATGACCCTGGTGACGCCGAGATCACCTCCCCAGAGCCACTTGTTCTCGTCGTCGACATAGTCCCCGATCCAGCCGAAGCAGACCCTCTTGTCTGGGTTGCCCGCCTTGGGACATGACTTTGCTGCGTACCAGCGTCGACCGTCAAGGCGACCGTGTGAGCCGTCTCGTGGAACACGGAATGGCCCCCGGGGTGTGTCGGCGATGCGGTAAACGGTGCCGGCGTTGGGGGCGTGGAACCGCGAGTACACGAGGTACCATTTACCATTCGGCAGAGAGAAGAGCTCTGGGCATTCGGGGCAGAAGACATCACTGGGCGCGTATAGTGGCTCTGGAGCTACAGTCCAGGCTTCAAGGTCAGGAGACGTGAGCAAGGCGATGCACCCGCGACTCCAGTATGGTCCGCTGGAGAGACGAGTACCCACGAGCATCCAGTATCGACCTTCACTCCGGTTGTACATGACAAAAGGGTCGCGAAAGTCAATTTCCTCAAACTTTGTGAGTCCCTCGCCAAGAATGGTTATAGGCTTCGCGGGTCTCTGGAATCTCGAGCCGTGTCGATCCGTTGCCTTTATTCGCAGTATCGTCTGTCGGCCGTTTTGAGATAAATTGTAGCCAGTATAAAATATGTTCATATTCTCGTCTGGACCGAGTATAGCAGAGCCAGTCCAGGCTCCATCGGCGTCAGCATCGAGATCAGATTCCCCAGGCGACAGGACAAATTCCGGGTCCCTCGTCCATTCGACAAGGTTTGTTGATCGCAGCCGTGACCATGATGATCTTAGACGCTCGGGGTGATGTCTTGTCGAAGGAGGTGTTGCAAGGTGAAAGACGTGGTACGTGTCGTCGACGAGTAGAGGGATGACATCGGCAGAGGCTTCAGTAGATGAAGGTCGAGAGTAAGGACAAGTCTCTGGGGGAGGAGTCGGGACAGGAAGGATGGATCGCATACTCGGGACTTTTGTTGGGTTGTCTCAGGGATAAAAGAGTCAAGCAAGGGTGTCTTGTCGCTAGATAATGTGTAATGTCTTGTGCATATCAACAAAGAAAATACAGTGAAAAGCTGCCTCGGTCAAGTTTATATTTCGATCATCCTTTCACTTACTACGTCCAATTTTATCTTTGCCCGCCTTTCTTTATGCCCAACCTCGTGCCATCTCTAAAAAGGCAAAAAGGTGTAGTTTCGTTTCGTCTCGTCTCCTTTTCCCGGAGCAAACTCCAAAACGAACCTTTGGAGAAAAGCACAAACCAAGACCCCCCCGGCCGACGGCATCTCACGTGTGGTCTTGATCGTCAGCTCATCCCCCCTCCAGCCACGGCGCGGCGTTCCCCAAGGAGCAAGGCGTATCCCTGAATGCGGGTTCCGTGCGACGAAGCCGTCGAAACTCTATTGTGACAACCCCGGCATGCCCAGGCCAACGAGAGCGAGGCGGGCGGGGGGACAAGAGCAAGACGCCGCAGGCTGGGCATGACAAGAAGGCAGACGGCAACTCACGAAGGGGGACCCTGAGGATTGGGGATTGGAGAGAAATGTTATCTCTTCATCTTGTGGTATTGCGGGCGGCTCAACAACTCCATTTGATATTGAATGCCGGAGCCTTAACCCCCAATCTTACGCCGACATCCTGGACACTTTTCCAAGTGCCGGTCTTTTTTCTGATCCAGATTCCAGACCGTTTGAACTAGTTTGGGCTCCTTCAGCCCTGTATTCGCGAGTCTCGGGCCCGAGATAGCTCCCCACCGCCCCGGATATGTTCAAGATACAACACCCGTACGTCTGGCTTTTCTGCGGCTTTGCAGCCATCGGAGCATGCCTTTATGGATATGATTCCGTTTTTTTCAACGGCGTGTCTACGCTTGGTATGTGAGGCTCCTTTGTGGCGTTGAAAGTGGTAGAATGTCTCATGGGTGTAGACGTCTTCATCCGCCACTTTGGCCATCGCAATGCCGACGGCGATTACGAAATCTCCCCTGCGAGCTTAGCTATCATGACGTCCATGATCAACGTCGGCGAGCTAGTGGGCTCGCTCTCGGCCGCACCGCTGAACGATCTCTTTGGCCGGAAGGGGGCCTTTGGGACCGGCACTCTAGCCATCATCGTCGGCACCATCATGCAGCTCTCCACCACATCGAGCAAGGCCCTCATGACTGCCGGAAGAGCTGTCATGGGTTTTGGAGTGGGTAACTTCTCGGCCACGTCGCCGCTCTACATGGGCGTAGGTTGAACCACCCCTGAACACCAAGCCCGGGGACTTGACGCTATCTATAGGAAATCGCACCAGAATCCCTCCGCAGCCCACTCCTCATGTGCTGGCAACTCACCCTATCCATCTCGCAGATCATAGCCGCGGCCATAAACCGCGGCGTAGTCGACAACCAGACCACCTTTGCCTACCGCTTCCCAATCGGCTTCCAGCTCATCTTCCCCCTCGTAATCGTCCTCGGAATAGCATGGGTCCCCGAATCCCCGCGCTGGCTCCTCCGCCGCGGCCGTCCCGATGACGCCGACAGGTCGCTGCGCCTTCTTCATCACGAGGATAAGGCTTACAACCCGATGCCAGTGATGCGTTCCATACAGGAGGATCTCGAGAGGGAACGTGCGAGCGAGACCGAGGGAGCATGGATACAGCTCCTTACGGATCCTATAGAGAGACGAAAGGTGGTGTATAGTGCGGGAGCATTGGTTGCACAGCAAATCAACGGCATCCAATGGTTTTACTACTTTGGCACCGTCTTTTCCAAAGCCATTGGGCTAAAGGATCCTTTCCTCATGACTCTGATTGTCTTTATCATTCAGGTTTTTGTCGTCCTGGCAGCTGTGTTGCTGGCTAACAAGCTCCCTCGACGGCCATTGCTGATGATCACAACGGGTATCATGACTGTTTCCATCTTTGTTGTTGGCTGTCTGGGTATCCCTGGTGGAACCCCTAGCGAGACTATCGGTAAGGTCATTATCAGCTTTGTTATTATTGAGATTGTAGCTTTCAACTTTGCCTGGGGACCCCTTGGCTGGACTATTGTAAGTGGACACCTTTCTCTACCTACACTCCTAGCTAATCCATGATAGGCATCTGAAATGGCTGTCGGCCGGAACCGCAACAAGATATACGCCGTAGCCGTTGCTGCCTTTTGGGTGACCGTTTGGGTAACTGTCTTCACGCTTCCATACCTCTACTACTCGGCGAACCTCGGGCCCAAGACGGGCTTCGTGTATACAGGACTATGCTTCGTTACTTGGGCCTACGTCTATTTCTGTGTTGGAGAAGTGACAGGTCGCAGTATCGAGGAGATCAACGGTTTCTTCCGTGATGGTATCCCTGCGAGGCACTGGAAGCAACAGCCGCACAGGGGCGAGGCGACGCACGAGGTAAGGGGGAGTAATGGGACGAGCATAGTCGAGGTTGATGGAGATACCAAGGCGCCGAGTGCATAAGCGATGATTATTGAGATATTGATACCCTTGTTGTATTGGGCGTTTGATATGAGGCAATATTGGATGTATGGACTTGGCTATTTGATGATACATGACTAGCGTCTCAGCACGAGGATTGAATAAAAATTAGAGGAGATCACCTCGAATTTGTTTGATTTCTATGTTTCTCGTCTCAATTTTGTGTGTAATTGCAGAAACCTCAATGAGGATTTGCTTGGCCGGGACGACACTCGTAACATGGAGGAAGAGCATTATGATGTGAATTTCCAATTATTCTTAGCCTATGATTACTATTTGAAGTGAAATGGAAGAAATTATGATAATGATTTGCAAATGATCGCCCCAGGGATGTGTCAATAGCCAGGTTGACATATCAGATATCCGCTCTATCAATAATGATAACTCGCTACTTGATCCTTTAAAGAGTGGGCTCTAAACTATCTAACTCTCGTTTGCATGACATAAGCACGATGTGGAACCAACCTCTCCTGTCCATTACACATGACCTTGACGTTTGCGTTAAAGTACGTCGGTTGACGGTGTTGACAAACCCATCCAATGTTTGGTCTGAACCGTGGCACTGGTGGTGTTCGCTGCTGAGGAGGAGGGTATGGTAGAGGTGGTAGATGCTGTTCTAGGCCAAAGAGGGGTTCTAGTGGTTCGGGTTCGTAGTTGGATAATTCCCAGTTTGGTCGGAAGTTTCCCATGCTGCTCCTTGTGAAGCTCAAAGGGTACCCTGAGCTACCCATCCACGCATCTCTTGCATTGGTGGTATACGGGGAGGGACTTGAGGTTTTGTTAGGTGATGGTTGGGTGGAGTTTGCTGAATGAATGGGCTGTAAAGGAGTGTCTGAAGATCGAAGAGCATTTGTTCCTCGGTTCAATAGCAAAGCTGGATTGATGGTCCGTGGTTGCTCTTGAACATGAGGCGGTAGAGATGCGCCAGCGCAATACCGAGTAGATGCCATTGTTGTAAAGAATGTTTCTTGAATGATTTTTCAAGTTCGTCGTTGCCTGGGATACCACAATCTTCTATATAACCGTCGAGACAGGACCCTCGTTCTGTTCAGCTGAGACTCTAATGTCCTCTACCACCCCTTGCCACCCGTTCCTTTTAATAGACAAAACACACAAAGAACATGCGGATCAGGCTTGAAGAAGTTACTATAACAGACTTGTGCTGACGGCTGTACCTTGCAGGTGTGTCTTGTTCTTTGTTCACTCGACAGGGTTATCTGCACCACCTGCATGTTCAAGGGTACTTTTAATAGATCAAACCACGAACAGGTTGCGTCAAAGCTCTTGAAATGGCTTACATTATTGGAGCTATATGGGGGGTATCTTTGATAGGTGACAGTAGCTTCAACTCCAACAATGGCCACGACGCAACACAACTCCCAACTTTCACACAACCATTACACCTTCACACCAGACTCCAATCCCACACTTGACTTTCTTAGACTCTCTCCTCAGAGTGCTCAATCGCAGAGCCCTTTGAAGCCGTCTTGACGAAATCATCGTGCTCGCTAGGCGCCCGATCGTGAACGTAACCAAACATGACATCCATCTCCTCGAGAGTCTTGCCCTTGGTCTCGGGGAGGAAGAAGAAGGCCCAGATGGCGGCGATGATCATCCAGCAGGCAAAGAAGAACCAGGTTCCGTAGCCGAAGGACTTGAAGATGTAAGGAAGGGCCTTGGTGATGGCGAATTGGGTGACCCTGGAGACGGTGTAAGTAATTGTCAAGATTGAGGTTTTGGGGGGAAACTTACCATTGGATACAGGCGGCCCAGGTTCCGGTCAAGTTTCGCAGGGCACCGGGGAAGATCTCGGCAGAGACGATCCAGGGGATACCGTTGAGACCGAAGGACCAGCTAAACACGGTTAGAAATAGCTCTTGAAACCGAAAGGGAGTGAATCTTACAAGACAGAGTAAATCATAATCATGGCAGTAGCAGCCTTGCCACCAGCAGCCGTAGAGGGAGAAAGCTCTCTTCCTTCGGCAATGATGCTAGCAGGGTGGCCAATCTTGACGTACGCACCCACGATCCATAGGCAGGTAGAGCACATGGCGGATGAGATAATCGTGGGATTGCGTCGTCCCCACATGTCGATGAGGGCACCGTAGAAGATGATGGAAGCAACGGCCTTGACAAGACCATAGATACCAGTGTAGAGAGCAACATCGCTAATACCGAGGGAACCAAACAGGGTGGGAGAGTAGTAGTTGATGGCTGTCTAATGTTAGTCTATGCAAATTCGCGGATTTCATTAAACTTACCAGCAGCACCAGACATGTTCTGCAGAGCAAAGGAGCAGAAGACGAGAAGAACACGGTTCCACATGCCCTTGCGAGACAGCTCAAACAGAGCACCGCGGAAGAAAGCCCAAGAACCCGAGCCATACTTGCCAGCGATGAGGGCTTCATCAGCCAGACGGCTTCGGATCATGTCGAGATCCTCCTGAAGATCTACTATGGGTCAGCGCCTGTTTTTCCGAGTTATTGTTGATGCCACTTACACTTGTGATCACGCGAAAGCTTGCGCAGACTCTCAAGAGCCTGAGTAGCCTCCTCCTCACGATCCTTGCGCATCAACCACAGCGGACTCTCATGGAGGAAGAATCCACCAACCAAGAGGATACCCGCGGGAATAATCTGCACAGCCATGGGTACACGCCAGCTAGTAGCGCTAAGAGGATCCATGTTCTGGTTGATACCATAGTTTATCCAGAAACCGACGAGGGAACCAATCTGGTATGCGACTTCGAAGAGACCCGTTAGGATACCGCGGATTGAGACGATGGAGAGCTCGGCGATGTAACTCGGGACTGTGGCTGTGATGGCACCGCAGGCGATTCCGGTAAGAGCACGGCCAGCATCTGAAACTGTTAGATAGTGTTGACACATTAATTGGGTAGATACTCACAGATATAAGAGAGTTGATGAGTGGCAGCCGTCATGAGGATGGCACCAATGAGAAAGACGACGACATTGCCCTGCAGCGCCCACTTGCGACCGACCTTTTCAGTGACTTGACAACATTAGTCTTTTGTATATCCAATTTTACAATAAAAACATACCCAGGAAGCAAATAATGGCACCAAAGAAAGCGCCAGCCTGAAAGGTAGCGGTAATGTTGCTAGAAATATCCGCAGAGTCGTCCGGGCTGATCTTAAAGTCGCGCTTGAAACTCTCACGAGCGATGGTGGTGCCGACAAAAGCAGAGTCATAACCGAACCTACAAGAGTCAGATACAAAGACATGGACTTTTTCATGAGTGCACTTACAGCAGTGATCCGGTAGCAATGACAGCGGCTTCAGTGTAGAGACGCCAGTTATACACCTCCTTCGGTGTAGGCCGATCCTCGACAGCGCGAAAGCCACCCATTGTGAGTTACTTGGGAATGATGAACAACGAATTGCAGTGTGTCAAAGTCAATTATGGAAAGGGACGATCCCTGCTCATGCTCTGATACAGACCAGATAAGAAAAAAAAAGACCAATTACCCCCGCGGGGAGGCTAGAAGATATATATCCCCAAGTCTTCTCCTTCGTGACCTTGTTTTTCTGGGAAACGAACCATGACCGGGGTAAAAAGCGGGGGAAAACCACCAAAAAGTCTGGGGATTGTGCTTTCGGTGAATTCCCGTGCTGTGTCACTCAAAAAGTTGGAGAAATGATAGAGGCTCCACTGCAAGTTTGGGAAATCTGGGGATTGTCACGAGGAGGTGGAGAGTCATGCCAGACGAGTTTGGTTCAAGTTGTATCCATGGCATAACATCCGAGTAGCGAGAGCCGAGGCGAGCGAGGGAAGCGATTGGAGGAATTGGGGTGTGCGGGGGAGTCGAGTTTGTTGCGTTCGGGTTAGCTTGGGCCGATGATCGGATATTCTGACTCGGGAAAGAGTCCAAGGTCAGGTCAGATCAGATGGGGCAGGGGGTGTTTGATCATGTTGATGCTCGAGTTCCTAAAGGATCCGAGGTAATGGTATCATGATGCCAAGGACCGGTTGGCATGTAATGTTAGAAGGTGGTGTTTCTCATGACAACACTCCAAGGCACTGTCAGGGAGCTTCAATTGAGGGCTTATCCAGCTCCCAGCGACCAACCAAGTATTGATCTTCTACAAGACGTAGTCACACAGTAGCAAACCGCAAGTTCAATTGATGCTCATAATTTCCATTGCATTCATGTACTCTATACCAAGTCTATTAACCCACACACTGCCTTAAGCATCAATCCCCCTCTTCCCAATACTCTTCTCAACAACAGCAAGAGGCTCTACAACCTTGAGAATCCACTCCTGCTTGCTCTCATCATTATACTTGGGATACGGCCGTCGGCAGTGGCAGCTCTCAAGAGGATAACCCCTAAGCTTAGCCACAACCCACTTTGTACCGTTGATGCCTCCCTTGGCGAATCCCCATTCCATCTTGGCCAGACGGAGCTGTGCCTCCTCAGCTTCCTTTGTCTTGCCGGCCTTGTAGAGGTCAAAGATCTGTGTGCAGACCTTGGGGTAGAGGTTTGCCACGCCTGTGATGGTTCCTGTGGCTCCCACGGCCATGGCAGGGACGAGCCAGTCGCTCTGTCCGGCGAGAGCTGTGAACTCGTCGGGCTTGTACTGCGCAGCCACGCGAGCGACCTTGGCGATACCTCCACATGTCAGCTTCACGCCGACAATGTTGGGGTGCTGTCCAAGGCGCTCCAGCATCTCCGAGTTGACGTCGAGTCCAGCGACGACACCGGGGAAGTTGTAGATGACGACAGGCACGGGGCTCGCGTCGGCCAGCTCCTCAAAAAAGTCGACAATGGCGTCTTGAGTCATGGCAAAGTGGAAGTAGCTGGGAGTCAGGACGAGGACAAAGTCGGCGCCAGCATCCTTGGCCAGCTGTGTCTCGTTGATGACTTCTCGAGTACATTGCGATGAGGTGCCGAGTGTGATGGTGATGTTGGGACGACCGGCAAGGGTCGCAATCTCTCGAGTCGTTCGTACCAATTGCGACTTTTCGGCTGCTGTGAGGGTCACGGCCTCGCCGTTGGTGCCAGCAATGACGACTACCAACATGTTAGCGATGAATTGGTTGAAGTTCGTCAGGTGCACGTACTGCCATCGAGGCCAGAGTTCACAAGGAACTCAATGTGCTTCTTCTGAAGGTCCCAGTCAATCTCCTGGTTCGCATCATTGGCGAACCAAGTGAGACAAGGAACATGAATTCCAGGAGGAAAGGACTTGGCCTTTGTCGTCGCGATTGAGCCCATTTTGATCGAGTCTGATGTTTGTTTGAAAGAAGAAACCAACTCCGTAGGATGCAGATGAAGAGTAGAGTAAAAGAAAAAGTTGCCTTGGGGACCAGAAACAAAGACTTGGTTTCCTGCGTGGGACTAACAGCGACTTATTCGTGTCATGCTCATACCCGCCCCCACGGAGTCTCCAGCGGCGTCTCCATCAAGCTCAAACGACGTCATGCCACGTCTCAAGGCAACAACAGCAACATTTCTCGCGAGCTTTCGTACCGGTGAAGCTCTAAACCTCCGGCAATGGCTTCATGCGGGGAAGTTGGGGGATGGCATGTCAACCGCATCCGATCGGCACCAAGAGTGTGTGTGGGGCGTCGAGCCGACCACCACACAGGGGTCTTTGAAGCGTACCTCGTGCCTTGAAAGACTAAAGCCGACCGGACCGGGTCATCGGTATTGTCCATGTGGATTCTGGGGTGGGCTCTGGGGTGATGCTCTGCCGGGTGACAAGGCGAGTGGCTCCTCGGAACAAAGACCATGCAGCTGAACCGTTGTTGCATGCGTCATGGGCTCAGACGATGGCAAAGCACGAGTTGAAGACGGCATGCATGACGGCTCGGATATCCATTCGAACCTTGCCCGCTTCCTGCCGGGCCTGAACCTCTTCGAGAACCTGGGCAGTGATGCGAGCGTTGGTAGCCACCTTTTCCATCTTGAGAATCTGCGTCTTGATCCACACCTTTTCGTTTGGATCCTGTTCCTCGACGCCTAGCATCAGCAAAGGCCAGAGCATGTTGACCGGAAGGATATCCTCGGGTTCCAGGTCTTCCACAATCTGACGAGCCAACTTCCGAATCTGATCCAGCGCCTCGGACGCCTCCTTTGTCAGGGGGAGAGTCTTGTAAGCGACGCGGTGTAAGTGGACCTTGCTGGCGTGAAAGTTGGCGAGATATGTGCGGAAAGCCCTCGTGATTACAAAAGCCAAGTGTTTCGAGACGTGCGGCTCCGTCAGCTTCCCTGCAACTGCATAATCCATCAGCGGAGGACGCTGCTCGTACAGGGTCCGCAGGTCAGCTGCAATCACGGCTCCGATGTTCATGACCTCTATCTCATCCTCGACAGTACCCCTCGAACGATGCCAAGGATCAATCTTTGAGATTCTCCCCATGAAGCTTTGGACCTTTTGGTAAAAGACGACACCAGGTTGGTACAACACTTGGAAGAGGACATCCTCAATGTCGTCAGCGCCATCAGGCCTGGAAACGTCGTCGACTTCCCCATCGAGACTTGCGGGTGACGCCTCCACAAGCAACATCTCGTCGTCTTTTGTCAAAAACAGACCGTCGCCACCCGCCGATACCGCTCGTCCGTCCAAAAGTCGAATCCATAGGAGCAACTGCTTTTCGTTCGATGTCAAGGTGCCTTTGTTGCTTGCTTGAAACAAGATATATGCTCGTTTGAGGTTGGAGTGCGCCGCGTCGAGTCGACTTTCGAGAATATCGATATAACCAAGAAAGAATAGAGCTGCAAGGAGATATTCACGTGCAGTGCTGTGCTCCGTCATGAGGGAGCCATCACGACTAACAACCTCTGCAACAGCATGCTCATAGTGACCTTGGTCGTTTGTGTTCCACGTTCCATCTTTCCGAGAGAGGAGTAGGTTCGAAAAAGCAAGTATCGCGTGTCGAACCATTGGGGAGACCTTGGCCATTTCAACAACAGCCTGCCGCATCGAAACCCACTTCTTCTGTGTCTCGACTTCTGCAATGATAGGGGGGTTGACGGAGCTGGCGAAAAAGTCCATCAACTTGTCGCTCCCAGTCCCTTGGCCTTGAGGCAAGGGCGCTTTGTCTGGGCTGTCGTTGCTTTGTGTGACGGATGACCCCGGAAAGGGGTTTGAAAACGTTGTCCTGTCCGGAAAGGTGATTTGTGAATGCGCAGCCTATACCAAATTACTAGATGTCCATTGGCCTTCTTCATCTGTAGACCTACCAGCATATGCGCCTCGAGCCCTGGATTTGGATTCATATCCGGAGACACTTGCTGCCAGAAGTCGCCCGAGTCCCACATGAAGCTCGCATAGTCAAACACCTCGTCCACAGCATGCGCAGGCTGAAATACCGAGGCTCCTGGTGATGCATCTGTCGCAGGCGATAGGTTCTGATCTGGTTGCTGGTTACCCGCGTCGTTGTTTGCTTGCCTCCTTTGAGCCGCAGATCGTTGTTGAGGTCGCCACTTGCACTCAAAGTTGAGTCTCTCGCAATGAGAACACCGCGGCCTCTGCTCGTCACACTTGACCTTTCTCCTCCTAACGCAATTGTCAGTTTACAATCTGAATTGATAGAGTCTATACGCACTTGCACGTCAAGCATCCCTCGCGCGAGCGGAGATGCCTCCTGGGCCGGGGAGGCGACGCGGCATAATCCTGAGGGGTCATTCCACTTGGAATCCGGGGGATCAGCGGCCTTGACCCATTCGAGTCCATGATGATCAGTAGCGCAACGCGGATTGAGCAACTGTCGAGATGTTGGAGTCTGGGCTCATGGTGAGGAAGCTCCAATATTACCCCGTCACCTGACAGCCCCGGCTCCGGCTGAACATTTTGCGGGGCATGGGGCATCCAGAATGGGAAAGAAGATGGCACCGGTTGTCGAGGTAACTCTTACCCCGGGCCGGGAGTCTTGATGAATGTGAAGAGAATATTCACAAATTACTTCTAGACTATTAAAAATATTTAACATCTCATGAGCATCCTCTTTTCATCTCTTGCCCTAAGCTTGGCCTGGAAATTGGCCAGCAATTCATTGACCGCCATCGAGTTCCCATGAGGTCTCGGCCATGCGACATGAGCCGCTAATCATGCACGCTTAAAGCCGGGAATTCGGGGTAGGTTTGGCAGGGCCCAGGCCACCGGTATCCTTCTGACAGTTCTTGAACAATTGTTCATTCTCGACTCGTCCAATTTGCTCTTTGGGCAAAAGGCATACACCAATTAATTCATGAAGCCTCTATGTTGATAGTGCCTTGTGTATTGATTCGGAATAATGTTAGACCTCGCTTACTCAATCACTGCTCCTCCAAGCTACGCTCCCCGTCGTGGCCTCTCATAACTGATGCTCACGATAGCACAGGTGCGACCAGCTACTTGCCAAGTAGACCACAAATTCCCTTCACTGCTCTATTTTATGAAATCGGTGACGTAAGGTCATGAATCACGGAGAGGAGGAATGCTTCCAAGTAACTGGCAGCTCATTCTTACCCTCATCCTGTCTCTCATTCTCATCCATCAACACCTGCATCAACACACCTGAAGCCCTACAACATCTTTATCATCTCGAGATCCTACTCCAAGAACAGCTAAAATGCCTTCTCGTGAAGTCGTCCAGCATTTTGAGGACATTGCCAAAGAAGCCACGGGTGAAGGACCAGTCCAAGAGATTACAACCGGTTCGTTTCCTCGTTCCCAATGCCCTGCGAGTCTTGCCAAGCCCTAACGCACGGAAAAGAAACACCACAAGGCCTGATAACCAAGCACAAGTGCCTCGCAGCCAGGCCAAACGCGCAGACATGTTCACAGCACTACGATGACGGCCGACTCCAGGCTGACCAGGTACATCAGTCCTCCCAACACATACAAGATAGAAAATTGACGACGTACAAATAGAACCGAGTTCAAAGCACAGGCGCTCGCACTCCATTCTCCATCGCTGCCGAGATCGAAGCGCAGGTTGCCGCCACCAAGGCCAGACGGGAGTCGCAAGCCCAGGACAGGGAGAAGGCAGAGGCTGAAGCAAAGACAAAGAAATGAGGCAGAGGCGCGCTAGTAAAATACAGTCGACGGAATATATACAAAGAATGAGTTCATGAATACATTCGTCTCTGTATATTGACCCTGAAGAAGTGCGGCCGGAACGCGATTGTCGCCTGAAATAAAGCATAACCTACACCTTCGCTTCGCCTCAACAAGTTGGAAGGATTCAATGTCATCGGATGGCCGGAGCCGAGTTAAACTATTTTCTACAATTGAGTCATGACTAGAGGGGTGTTTTTTTCTTCTGATCACTACTTCGAACAACCTATGAGGCGATGGTGAATAAAAGACCAGGTAGAGTAACGCTTTCACCCCACGAACAGTAAACAGCAGAGATTCCGAGACTACGCATGCTATGAGTGTATTTTGAGCTTATTTCAAGCAGATGAAGAACAATTCAGAGTTAAGCTAAGTAAAGGGAGCCAGTAATTTGGCAGTTGGGGGCAGGGATGGCCAAAGCCAACGATCATGAGGCTGCCCCGGCCAACACACCTATGGGTCATCAGCAGCAGATCAAAGCCAAACCCAATAAACTTACCTATCAAAGTGAAAACAGCCCAAACGACACCTGTCTCCACCATCTTCGGTGGACAGAACCTATTTGCGTCAGCTCAAGCCCTCTCACACATGCAGAGTACTCACAAAACACCTGGCAGCTCCAAGAACCTCGCCCAGTACGACCACTGCACCAACGTAGCATATCCCATCAACAACGCTGCAGCCACTGCGCTTCCAACCCTCTTCACGGCGGCGCCCTTGTATGTATTTCTCTTGACGCCTATTCTCGTCGTGCCGTCTGCTGCCACTGACGCGCCCCAGCGCCGGGCTGCCTCGTATCTCCTCCCCTCGACCGGAAAAGCGTCGCCATAGCGCTTGTATATGGGTACAAACCCAAGAATACATAGGCACATGACTCCCGGAATGCTCGAGACGTAGTTGATGTGGTCGTCCATGTACTCGCGAGCTGACATTTCGAATTTTGGGTACCGATGCCATGTCACTCCCGTAAAGATTGCCGAGATGATGAACATGAGCATTTCAGAAGCGACAGTGGCGATGTAAGAATCTGCAAAAGGGAATTCGACTCGATTGTCTAGGCGGCGATTGATGATGGTCGTCTTGTCCCACTCGCGAGGGCGCTTTATTCCGATAAGACTGCGCAAAAGAGCCAGGATGATGAAATGAAAGCGCGGACGTGTCATGTAGACTGTAAAGATGTGAAGCATGTTGAGATGACCATAACCAGGTGTGTTGCCAATCATGCCAGCGATGATGGCGTTGGCTAAGAGTTGACAAGCAAATGTGACTGTCCAGGCCACCAGGATAGAGTTCTTTGTGCGTCGACCAAAATATCCTCGAGAGAGTTTGTGTATCAAAGGGCGATAGGCAAACAAGGGCACAAGAATACTAATGACACCCTCTGAGACACCAAAGAAGGTAAGAATATTGTCTCCGTTGGGACATGAATCCGTGACTCGGTCTGCATCTGGAGAGACGATCCATTCGAAGGGTATCGGAGGAAGATTGGACTTTGAGATGTCGCCATATAAGCCTGTATTGACTCCGATATAAGGCGCGATGGAAGAAGCGTTGAGGGATGAGATGTTCCCAACGGGAAATGCTCCGTCGGGAAAGGTTTCCTGGGCCGGACGAGAGAAGAGGATACCCATTGTCGAGTTTATGCTAGACAGCCGCAAAGAAGAAGAACCCAAGAGCCCCAAGGCAACAGCATGGGACTTGCACTCTCTTTAAAGGTCCATCCTCTCAGCTGCAAATAAGAAGCAATAAATGTAATCACACGGTTCAGGGCACCAACGATGCTGACTGCGACCAATCAAGTTAAAGTAGCTGAGATGGCGGCAGGGATGTAAATCCTACTGTGGGTCATTTCCGAGCTTCAAGTGCATGGGTCGTATAGATCGTCTAGATCCTAGCTGCACCCTGTCTCGGTTATTTTCCTTCTCTATAAGTCTATCATTCCTTCATATCAACAAGAAACTGCATCATAACTATTTTCTCTGATGGAAATCACTTTTAATGACCCTGGGATAGGCACACGACTGCCCACTTTCCGTGCCAAGCCCATCGTCGGGCACCAGTGTCGCCGCCGCCTCCCTCAAGGTTCCTAAGCTCCTCGTCTTTGCCCTCAGGGAGACCGACCACAACGTCAGCCTTGCAGGTTCGTAGAGATAGGACGTTGAGACCTGAGGAGGGACCCATGGGACCGAGAGCCTCGGTGAAGGGTGTGGTGGCCGGCCACCAGGCCTAATTATTTGTCAGCGTTGTACCTCTCAGTGTAGCAGAATAACTCACATCACCAGTCAACTTTCGGTAGTTCAGGTCACCCTTGAAGATGATAAGCTCAGAAGGCTTGAGCTCCTCGTGCAGCTCAGGGTTCTCGTGAGGCAGACGCCAGAAGCTACCACCAGCAGTCCAGTATCGGTTAGGGCGGAGAATAAGCTGACCCTCAGAGTGGAATGTGGCCCACTCCTGGAAAAGGAACTTGAGGTCTCCCTCGGCCTCATCGGACAAAGGCTCAGGGGTCTTTCCTTGAAGCTCCTCGTCCTCGGAAGCAGTCTCGTACAGGGCGCGGGGGTTGGCAATGGCGTTGAGGAGGCCGCTGAAGTCGCTAGGCAGAACATCCGAAACGAACCAGGGGATGGACTTGGGTCGGAGGACAATCTGGGTAGCAAGGCCGGAAGAAAGCAGGTAGCCAGCCAAGATAAGGTCGACATATAGCTCAAAACCAGCATTGTCAAGCACAAAGTCAACACGACGCTCCTTCTTACCCTCAGCCTGAGCCTTCTTCAGAATCTCATACGCCTTGGGAAGATCATTAACCAGAATATTCTTCTCAGCCGCCTTACGAGCCTCAGCACCCTGCAGCTTCTGAATATCCTCGTAGGTCAGGTTTGTGAGCAGGGAAAGGTCGGTGGCGTTTCCCCATAGACAAATCTCAAACATCTCGGTAAACAGGAGCCTCTCGGCGTTGGCGTCGTGGGTCGAGTCCTTGTCGGCGCGGAGCTGCTCGATAAACTGCCTGTACTTGCTGGCGAGTTCGAGGACGGCGGGACGCGACGATCGGAACGTATCCATCTTCTGGCGGGCAAACATGTCGTAGTTTTTCCAGTGCTTGGTCAGGCGGAAGAAGGTGCTAATGCGTCTGTTGGATGTGAGCATTGGTGTTGTTAGAAGCTTCTTGAGCTTCGTACCTATACATGTAGCACTCGGAGAAGAGCCAAGGCACATCGTACCAATGGGCATCAGGGCCTAGGGCCTCAACCTCCTTGTTGTATGCTGTAATCTCGTCTGTGAAGCCATCGTCGGGGATAGGACTATGGAAGTCAGTTTCGAGGTGTTCGACAGTGAGGGAACTCCGTACGTGAGCTTTCGGTCGTGCTCGACCTCGTATTTGAGACCAGCCAGCTGCTCAATGATCTTCTTGCCCTCCGCGATGGCCTCGGGGTCGGTGGCCTTGGTGACAGCTCGATAAACGTCATCAATGGATTGAGTCTGGTCGCGTCAACAGCTGGACTCCGTTTAGCACATTCAGACTTCTCACCAGAATGACAGGCCATCGCTGTCGGACCGAGTCGCTAGCAAACGACTTGGGATCGCTGGTGACAGACACGGCTGTGATCAGACAGTTAGTCGCAGCTTTGGCAACAGTTCGAGATACTCACGAGTCTTGGTATCGTACTCCATCTTGAACAGCTCTTCTCGCGCAAAAGATGAAAGTAGAGAAAACTAAAGAAACACGGAAAATATTGCTGATCTGCCTTGAGGATCTTCAGGCAACTGGTGGCTTTAAGGGTTCCCCTCCAAAACTTCCACCGGAACATGGAGGGGCATCGAGGGGTACCTTGAGTGGGGCTTGTGGATAGAGGCATGACGTCAAGCCTCGTTACGAGCGTTGATCTCGATACCGGCATTTTCTCGTTCATGAGAAGAGGAATTATGAAGCTCGGCTTTTGAATGGGAGCAAGAGATTTAATGCTGCAATTGTGTTCTTTCTCTTTGAGGAGAGTTGTTGACCATAACCTCGTCACCTCTCAAAATTGTACTCATGCAACACCAACTTACGTTCCCCTATATCACCAACCCAAAACACCTCCAAACCCCAGTAACCGCGGAAGACGCAGTGAACTGGAGAGCGTCCCACTCTATTTCCCTACGAGTCAAACCGCCATCCCTCGTCTTAACCAATCTGACAGCAGAACTGGACCATCCGCTCTGCCTGGGCGCGCGGTTTTCTCTCAGGGATTGACGTCTCATGGCCCCTGGCATTGCTAATAATCGCTCAGTCTGGAACGTTTGAACCTCATTCGTCTAGGGAGGACCTTGATGATGCAGTTCTGCTCTAGGCTTATCTTGAGCTGTTTCGGATTGAAGAAAGTAGTAAACCGAGCCGTGAGCCCGACATTGGCGCCCTTGGCGAGTAAGCCGCGTTCATGTTGTGACCAAATCAGCCAAAATAGATGCATTGCTAGGTTGATCGATATCTAGTTGTACATGGCGTAGGCTAAACAGTCAGCATGAAACTGGCAGACATGTTCTGCTTGAACGTCAGCATCATTTCTGATTCTCGCCGACACTGCCGTCCTTTCCCTCCCTTAACCCTTCGATCCTAGCTGGTCTTGGGAGCTTCTGATTGTCCATCCTTCTTCTCCTGCTCCGACTCAGGTCGCTTCGTCAGAATCTCATCAATAACACCCAGCTCCAAAGCCTCATCTGGCGACAGGTACTTGTCTCGCTCCATCAAGTCGTTAATCTCCTCGATCGTATACTTGTCGTGACCCTTGGCCTTGTTGAGGTGGTACTGCATAATCTGATTCGACTGCTCTCGTATCTTTTGGATCTGGTTCGCATAAATCAGGATATCTGAAGCTTGTCCTCGGGTTCCTCCCAATGGCTGGTGGATCATGATGGAACTATGCGGTAGCGAGAACCGCTTGCCAGCTTCACCTCCCGCCAAGAGAATCGCGGCCATGGACGCGGCGCCACCGACACAAACCGTCGACACGGGGGATTTGATATATGACATGGTATCGTAAATCGCCATTCCTACATCTGGTGAGCTTCGACTATGGCGTGTATCCGAGCGATCGTACCTGACGTGACCGAGCCGCCGGGAGAGTTTATGTACATCGTGATGGGTTTATCGGGGGTATCGGACTCGAGCCATAGTAGCTGGGAGACTATGGAAGCGGACATGTAATCGTTGATTTCACCGTTGAGGCAGATGATGCGTTCCTACAAATGTTAGCTTGGACTCGACACGATGATCAGGGCTTTACCTGTAGGAGCTTGGAAAAGATGTCCCCTGCAACCCATTAGCATTTCTAGCCGGTCGCGACAGTCGGTCAAAACGAACAAGTCTTTCTGCCAGCAGCCTGAGATCATTAGACACGAGCAATCGCAAGTAACCGAGCTGGCTCACCGATGATTCCTCAATGTAGGGCATGGGAATGTTGGCCATTGGGGGCGCTGAAGGCGGCGCAGAGGAGCTGGAGAAGCCAAATGCCCTCACATGTTGCTGCGACACGCTGCGAAGCACGCGCAACGTCCTGGGTCGTAGAAGCATTGTGGTAGAGGTCGAGGGAGTTGGTGATGGAAGGTCTACGCATGCGACCGGAATTGGTGGGGGAGCTAGATCGGAGCTCGGCCAGTGGGGACAGTGGCAGCTCAGGGTAGGTCTCATAAACACCATAAGGAATTATACGTGCAAAGATCGAAAGTTATTAAATATTAAAAAACCTCTAAATTATAGAAGAATCGTTTAGTGATTCTAAAGATATTTTAATTTGTTATTCTTGGGAATTTTTTTTATTACTTGAATTACTTATTCGTGCTCTGCCTCCTCTGATCCCTCCGCATCTCCCTCATCGCTTCACAACTCTCAGGACCCGTAGATATACGTAGTTCCCTGTGTCACAGTAACTGTATCAGGCGTGACCGTAGCATAAGCGACAGCCGTATTCGTTACCCTACCATAATCAGTGACTGTGACGTAATCTGTGCTCGTAGCAGTAGCAACTTCAGTATCCGTGCTGGAGACTGTGTTGACATTGGTGAAGTAGGCCGTATTGTAGTTGGTGGCGTAAGCCATGTTGCGGTTCGTGACGGTCACGGTGATGTGCTGAGTCGTCGTTACAGTAACCGGGCTTGTGGCTGTGGCGGTGTTGCGATTTGTTACCGTGATCGTCTTATAGTGTGTATTGGTCACAGTTGCGTAGCTTGTAGCCGTGTAGACCTTGCGATTAGTGACGGTAACAGTTCTCTGCTTCGTCGTCGTGACAGTCTTGCACTTGAGAACCGTAGAAACCGCCGTCTTGGGATACTTGGCGGTAATAGTGGTAGTGGCTGGAGCAGGTGCCTTGGTGACGAGGCACGAACAGGCGCTGCTCACTTCGCGGGGATTGTGGCGTGGTAGATATGCAGGGACTTGAACACGCTTGGTCAAGTCTCTCTTGGCAGGCTGGTTGTTAGAGTTAGCTCAGCCCGATAATCTGGTGGCTTGTTGAGAATAGTTGAACGGGCTTACCTGATTGGCAGAGGGACAACCCAGGTCATAGAAATAGTATGCGGTCTCAGAGCTTTGTGGTCTGGCATTGACCTCCCTATTTCATTTTTAGTCACTGTCGCTTTCGAGCATGATAGTGAAACCCCGGGAGGAAGATGGAGAGAATAGGATGGTTCACTTACGCTGGCTGGTTGTAGCAAGCGCACTGATCAGCACCAAAGCCGAAGCTGACGGTGCCGGAAACGCCAGAGCAGTACTCTTTGCAACTATCAAATGTATCGCTGCCGCTGGTCCCTGCAAGACTGTAGGTGGCAGTTCCATAGCCGTTGATGGCACAATGATACTCTGGATAAATGTGTCAGTGCTTGTCTCGAGGTACATGTGTGCGATAGAAACATACCTTGGCTGACAGTCGCTGTGGGAGTGTCCGCTCTAGATGGTGTTTCAGTAAGAGATTCGCGGCTATAGGAGAACGAGAAGCTTACGTAGAACTATAGGAACATATGTTAGTGACCTAAGGTCTGAAAATGAAGGGAAACAGCGTAGATACTTACGTTAGGGTAACTGTGGACGAGTCCGTGATTGTGAGCTTCTCAGTTTCGGTGCTCGTAACCTGCTTTGTGACGGTATTTGTGATAGTGTAAGCGGCAGTGCTGGTAATCTGCTTCGTCACGCTGTCCGTGACTTGTTTCGTCACAGTTTCGGTAATCTGAGCCGTGGCCGTGCTGGTAACCTTGTTTGTGAAAGTGCCAGTGACCTTTTTGGTCGTGGTATCGGTGAATTGGTTAGTGCGAGTCTTTGTGATGGTGGCTTGGGCTGTTTTCGTCGCTTTGGCTGTGACCGTGTAGGCAGCTTTGGCAGTGACAGTGCCAGTCTTCTGAACCGTAGCGACCTTGGTGGTTGTTTTGGTGGTGGTCTTGCGAACAACCGGAGTCACCGTCTTGGTCTTGGTGGTTCGAAGGTAGGCAGAGCAGAAAGCCGATCCCTTTGCCTTGTTGTTCTTCAAAGCCTGATAATTCTGGTCACGAGAGTTGCAAACTGGACAAAGGAATTAGCAGGAATATTCTCAAAATGGACCCCGTTGCATACCTGGGTACGGAGCAGCGTAATAGTTTGACCTCTTGTCGACATCCGAGTCTAGCAACTCGCCATTGATACCGTATTGAGGGTTTTTGGTGTTGGCAGGCAGGGCGAAAACGGCGCTTGCTGCGCTGAGCAACAGCAAAGTCGACTTGAATGCAACCATGTTTGCTGTCTTTGTAACAAGAAACCAACAAATGTTGAGCAAGCTGCAGAGGAGCGCAATGTCACAGAAAACCACAACAAAGGAGCCAAGACCTTGGGTTAAATATACATTGACATGTCAGGGCCCCGAGATCTGGGCCCAAGACGAGATTCATCATCATCCCTGGGGAGCTGATTGCTCACGCGGTCATTTCCTATATTCGCCTACGCACTCACAGAATCTAGACTGTCAATAGCTCGGGCTGAGCCGTGGTCAACGAGAGAAATGTCAGGGGTCCCGGGATGTGGGTTGACCCATTCATTTGGTACAGGATCTGAGCACCCCATGCCTTGCATCTCCCCTCCGACACTATCGATCTGACTATGCCAATCGAGGTATTGCTAGGAGAAAAAACCTCCGTACCCCAGTTCCAAAGCAACGGGTTTTGCAGAGCTATTGAATCTAGACTTGCGAGGGCCTCTATCCCTGAATTCACCTGATGAGTTGTGACCTTCTGATATGACCCTGTTCTCAGCCATTCGGTAAACTCCCGCCCACCAGACTTGTCTGGATTATTATTATAGACGTCGAGGTTGCATCGCGTATATATCCCTTGCTTTTCTCCAAGCGCACATGCGCAACACCCATCGTATTCTCTCAAGTTTGGATGAATTCAACAGGGCTGATACAGAGCCAACTCTCACAAGCTCATGTTATGACGTTTTTATGTAGTAAAGAGTAGGAAAATAGCACAAGTTGATATAAATTACAAATCACTTTTGAATGGTATTTTTTATTTCATTCTCATGGAATAAAACCCCCTTTCACATGTTATCGAGGCATTGTTCCTAGATTCCATTATTTACGGTGGTCTTAGACCCACCCTAACGTTTGGTAGCGTCGACGGCAGCCACTCAGATCTCAGATCTGACAACCACAAATTTCCATCCTCTCAAAGCCCACGCGATGGCTCGCGACGGGTGACGAATTGACGACATACCCTCCGACCGCCATGAAACGATGCGCAATAACCTGCACAAGCCGCTTTCAGGTCAATCGCCTGAGCGCCGAAGCCCAGAAGCGATGGGCATCTTGGGATAGGTCTGACCTCACAGAGGAGGCCCTCACCAAGCAGGTCGAATCTGGACTCGGCCATGATGCGGAGGGCAACCCCCTCAAGATTGACATTGAATCCAAGACGGTCAAGACGGCAAGCGGATCGCTACCTCTATCCCCAGTCCTAGATCCAAAATGGATGAAGGCGAAACGTCGACCGAAAAAGAAGACTCCGGGAAAGATATCAGGGCAGTTCCGGAAAAAGCTGTCCAACAACCCATTCGGTAGGCATGATATCCCATTTTGGAGGCGCTCTTACTAACACTATGTGCAGCATTGGCGCTCATGACCCCCATGCGACGGTGCAACAACTCAAACACCTCTCTCCCTCGATATTTCTACCAGGACTTTGAACTGGTCGACAACCCAGACCCGAACATCAAGGCCGGATGGTGGGCACCCGGCCCGCTGACCTTTGAAAACCTCGAACCTTTTCACGATCCCAATCTCTCACTACCTCGAGTGCAGCGCGAAAAATATCTAGAAGGCGTGGAGGATCTTGAGGAGGTTTTCGAGAAAGTTGTTGAGGAGGAGGGTGAGGAGGATGCTGAAGAGGATATCGAGGAAGACGTTGAGGAGGACGTCGAGGAGGATGTGGAGGACAAGTCATCAACCGAAGGCGCCTCCCTGGGATCAGAGGCTATCACCGCGGAAGCAAAATCGTCTCCAGCAGAGTCCAACAATGTCGAGGGTACATCAGAATCTGCTGCTGCAGAGAGTACATCAGATCTTACTACTGTCGAGGGCACAACGGAGCCTACCGCTGTCGAGGGTACAGCAGAGTCTACTGCTGTTGAGGGTACGTCAGAGTCTGCCAGTGTCGAAGGCACATCAGAATCTACCGCGGTCGAGGATGCATCATCTCAGGAACGACGACCTCGACGAGCGCCATTGACAGTTTACGTCCTCGCTCGAAAGAAGGCCATCGAGATCCTGAGCACGCCCGGCTCTAACCACAAATACCTATCCAACCTGGCTGGTAGCCGTCACGGAATGGCTATGCTCGCAAAAGGAGAGCGGAGAATATGGCGGGAAGCGATGGACGAGATACTCCTCGAAATGATGAGAAAAGAGGCCATCAACACTCTCATCCTACGTGCCAATGCCAGCGACCCCCCTACTTACAAATTCATTCACCCTTGCGCGGGTTGGGAGGACACAAAAATGGCCTACAAGGGCGGATGTATACTATGGCTCCCCAAGCGATGGCAGGGTAAAAAGTCAGTCTACCAGACCCTTGACGGTGATCCCAAATTTGGAGCCGAAAAGGTCCCGGTTCATGACCTGATGTGGCTGCTGGGCGAGAAGGGAGTGAGGAAGCTAAGAAAAGAGACTTGGGTCTTCCGAGGTCGGGAGGTCTTGATATTGAAGCCATGGAAATCTCGGGCTATGAGGAACCTCCATCTGCTGCTTTGGAAGCTGCAGGGATATCTGGCGGATCCTAAGGTCATGGAGACGGACTTTACCAGCTTGGGCATTGACAAGGCTGGATCAACGGGAGAGTCCAAGGATCAGCCGACGATAGAGTTCGGGGATCGATCAACGAGAGAGTCCAAGCCTCAGCCGACGGCAGAGTCTGAGAGCAAGCCTAGACGGAAAGCCAAAATTAACTGGTAGCGGGATATGATTCCCATGTAACATTAAAACAAATAAATGTGTAAACCAAACTAAGCCTCTGTTTTCCGTCATGATGCCGTGTCGCCGGCCGGCCTCCGAAGATTGGGTCCGTGAGGTGCCGGTGGGACCCACGTTTCACCGCCGATACTTGCCCCAACGCGAACTGCACCACGCGACATGGGTGTATCTCACTTGGCGATATCACAATCAATACACTCAATCGTCTCTATCTGTTTAACTAGCCGTTGTACTGTTTCTCCCTCTCCCATTATCTGGTCTTGGTTTGCATTCCTGATTGGATCTTGCCGCCATTGAGCGAATTATTGCCTGTTGGCGACCTGAGTCGTTTGCTCTTGGTACATCTTCCCATGCTCACGAGCTGGTCAAGTGCCCTTGCAAACTCACATTATCCTCTCATTGAACAAGCCAAGCCTCATCGCAACTTATTCCCTCCACAGCTTGAGCCATGGACTCAAACCCTGAGCTCATCCAGCCAGAGGACTGGCTCAGTCCTGGCGCCAGCGGCCATTCCATCCCAGCCATCCTCATGCACGATGGCGGCGGCACAACCTTTGCCTACCACTGTCTAAACTCACTATCCCGACCCGTGTATGGCATCCACAACCCAAACTTTCGCAGTGGAGAGCCATTTGAGGGTGGCCTCTCTGACCTGGCTCGTCTGTACTGCGGTTTCGTCAAGGAAGCCGTCAAGAGCCCCGAGTTTCCTAAGCGACGCAATGCAGAGGGAAAAGTACGAGTTATCCTCGGCGGGTGGAGCTTTGGAGGACACTTGAGTCTTGAGATGGCGAAGCAGCTTGAGCAAGAAGGCAGTGGAGTTCAAGTCATTGGGATTCTCATGGTTGACACCATCTTCCCCCTCGCGCGATCCAAGACCGCCAAGATCACAAAAGATGATTCAAAGGAGGAGGGCAAGTCAAAGAACCAGATATTGGCCGACCGCGCCATGGCTGATGCTCGACGGATGATCACCGACTGGACCCCTCCAGTCTGGGAGGCCGGAAAGCGGCCACGCATCATGTTGGTCCGAGCCAAGGAGACGGTGCCGATGGAAGGAGACGGAGTCAGCCTTGTAGATCTGAGCCGTGAGGAGCGTAACCTTGGGTGGGACGCCTACGAGAAGGACATGTTTGCTCAGATCTTTGACGTGGAGGGACATCACTTTAATCTGTTTTCTTTCCAGAACATTGAGGAGATTACAAAGGCGATGAAGGAGGGACTGGTTAAGCTAGAATTGGCTGGTTTGTGAGCGTGAAGCTGAGTCTCGATTTGGGAGTGGTTGATGGTATATAGATGAAAAGGCGGTTGGAAATGGGAGGTCTGGGGGTGGTTGTTGCTCGGACTCAGCTTGCCTTTCCTACTTAATGAATAAACGAGGGAGTATATCCAATGTGTTAGATAGATGCTAGAAGAAGGATAAACAAAATAAATTGTGGCTTGGTTACTCATGAATGCCAAGTGGTGACTTCTATCTGGTGTCACGGGCCTGGTCATGGCGTGGAAAGACGGATATGTTACTTATGGTTAATTAAAGAAGCAGAACTAAAAACAGAAGATATGGTGTAAAGACAGGAAATAATGGGTTTCTTCGGAAGCCCCCAGTAAGTACGGTTCAGCTCTTAGTGAAGGGTAGCTGCGCCGACCTCCCTCACACCTCACCAGGTGCACTTGACCACGGTGTAATCATACTCCCAGCACCTGTTGCAAACGCCAGCATGGCAGCTCTCACTTCCTCCGCAAAGGTAAGACCATGATCGGGTTCTCTTGAAGCACTTCTTGGTGCCACCAGAATAGATAATATGCGCTCTTCCCTTCTTGTCATCGATACAAATCTCCTTGATCCAATTGTACTTGGTCTTTCTGCAACCGTCGGAGAAGCTGCCACCCACAGGATAGGCTTTGCCATCGTCGCCAATGTAAGCGGTTGAGGAAACGGGGATGAGCCCGGGTCCAGTTGTGGATCTGATCTCGATTCTGGCGGCATCGCCAGCGCCGAGAAGGGAGAGGCCAAAGATCACGGCTGGAAGAGAGAACTTCATTATGACTAGAGAGCTCGGTCAGCTGTTTCTAGGTGCTAATGATGTGGATCGGTTCAACTTACTTGTGGAGGACACAAGTGTCGAAGCTGTGAGTGATAGTTGATAGTTAAGGATGAGTGGATGATGAGAGTGATAGAACAGGTAGTAAAGACGCAGAGGACCCGACACTTTATATCTTGAGTTGATGAGTTATTTATTGACAACGGCCCGCGATACCGTTCAACAGCTGTGCTATGGTATGATACCCATGGTCAACATTTGCTTTTCCAAAAATGAGGCATCCCCAAAGGAACAGCAGAAGGATTTCGCACGCGTGACAACTCTGAACCCCTGCCATGACTTTAAGCACTCATTTGCGAAGCACTTGCGTCTTTTCTAAGTCTTGTTCAAATTTCTGCATTAATATTGATCTCGTATCTGAACTTGAAGGATTGCACTCTATGAGTAGCTATAGCCCGACATTTCATCATGGAGCTATATATTCAAGACGGAGCTTTCATATTTGATTGTTAAAATGTAGACCTCGCGTTGAATTGCCAATGTGTAGAACCGTGAATAGGTTTGGTGAAACCTAGGGAAGGCTATCGGAATGTCGGCCCAAACTTCCAGAACGATAGTCTAGACTTCTAGAACATACAGAGAACGACAAGGGGTTCGGAGAAGTATATAGCCACCTTCCTCTCCGGGATCTAACTGCAACTTCTGGGTTGTTTTTCTTAGCCCATTGCAGATACATTCGCCGCATGTTGGTAGTTGCTGGTTCTTGGCATATGAGTTACTACGGCTTTCATCCCTTGCCATAGGAAAGGAAGCCATTATAGAGCAAGCTTTTTCAGCATACGAAGAGCTTTTACCCCCGCTCTTAAGGCTATTATAGCGCTATCTATAGCACTTGTAAACTTTGCTGACATGTTATTGTATGTTAATTAAGCTTGGGTATAAGCTTTAGTGATGCTACGGCTGTTCCATCTGTGTAAGTTGCTCTGAACCCCCCCAGCCTCATGCAAACTCTTTAACCCAGCTACCTACCTTCCTCTTTCAAGCTTGATACGAGCCCTCCTATCCCGCCCCCTGCTGGATCTACCACGTGCCCGGCAGAGGCTACCCCATGTCGAGACGCGTCTAGACTCTGCGAGGATACCGTGAATGCTATCAGATATCAGAAAGGACCCTGAACGCCACCGTGGCCCGGCAGAAGATGAGGGTGAGCCGATGGAAGAAGCTTGCCATACGGCCATTCCAGTTGAAAGGACCGGCATGGACGGGGTCACGCTGTGAATGATCCTACGGCTTGGCTCTGAGAGAGCAGATTGGGATGGTGTTGCATGGTGAACTAAGTTGTGAGTAGCTGAAAATGAGCGATGCCAGCATCGTGACAATAGATACTCGGTTCCGTGAGTCGATGTATGTTCGTGCTGTAACGTGGGATCCCCCACACGACCACTTCCATAACCTACCACCCCCCCTGACTTGGGACGGCAGATCGGTATCAACCGAGACCAAACTATCAATACCACCCTGACCACTTAGCGGGGCATTTCCGAGAAATCTAAGCGAAGAGAAACCCAGGTATTGGTGCAACCGACATCAAGCGGCAGCACGGCGCAGTGCGCGCTTCTAGGGCGCCAAGCGCACACGCCGCACGCTCTTCTAAAACTCGGCATCGCAACCCAAGGGATCTGCCGACGGCAAGCTCGCTACTACTCAGGCGGCGTGATTTCAGGCACACAGGGGAGCTTGTTCAAGGCTGTGGGGAGCGGCGATTCGCGGGCAGCGTGGGGCCGGTGATGACGGAGCACGGGGGTGACGGAGCCGAGTGGACGGCGGCTAGACGCCAAGAGGACGGGGCGGGCCGGGCATGTGTCGCGCCTAGGCAGGGATGGAAAGGAAACAGGAGACTATTTAGGCGGCTGGTCACCTAAATCACTCTCCTGTATTATTTCCTTCTCCACTGGCGCTCTTATCAGGGTGATCAAGCCGATGTATGAACTGAGCGTGACAACGGCAGACGGCGACGTGTTTTAGAGCTTGATGGGCAGTATTTGATATCAAGGGTTGCTGGGAATGGCGGACCGCGCAGCGGTAGACGCCTAGGTTGTGGTCCGAGCAAATGTGCTCCGGAAATGTGCACCTCATGCGTCCATTAGTGAGCATGACGAGATTCCGTGAGCCCATTACGAACTCGAGGGCAGTAGGAACTCGACGCTAGAGGGCTGGCGCTCAGATAGTTAAGGCGATAAAGACGGCGATGAAGGAGAGGATAACAGGGCCGCTGCTAGGATAGATGTTGACGGGTATTCGGAAGTGGTCAAAGCCTGTGGTGGCCAAGGGCGCCGACATCTCTCTGGCCAAGGAAGATGACTGGGCACCTATAATGAAGAAGCCATGAAGGGTGAACACTTGGCCATCAACATTCTCGGTTGAAAATGATAAACGGCGGCTCGGATCCAAAGCAGGCGTTTCACGTTGTAGAATGTTCTCCCCTCGTGCTCTTGCCTAAGCCTTTTGATGTCAGCCAGACCTTGATTCCTGCTGTCAGGTTAGTCAAGTTGCATTACACCCCTCACAGTGACAACCTACCTTAATGTCTTGTATGATTTACTGAACTGCGTCAGTGGAATAAGATGGTCTATGTTCCCTCCATCTGCCGAATTGCGCAAAGTATCTTCGGTCTTCTTTACTACAGTGTCGTTATCAACAAACGCCTTAGTGACAGAGACAGCAGGCCTTGAAGATGAATGATCTCATCACTAGCGCGAATGAGGTCGACTTCCGTGTAACAGAGTTGCCGAGGTAGTGATTTTATGGGTTGGATAACGTATTGAAGAATGCCACTGCAGGCGAGGTGGTGAACTGTGTCAGTCAATCAGGTGATAGTGTTTGTCCATTGACAACCTATGTAGCCATTGAACGTGAGATGGAACCGTAAGCTACGTCCGCCCCACAGCTCTAGCGACAATTACTTCAACGATTAGACCAGACTATTCGTTGACAAGGGTGTTGACAATGTGGAGGCTGAGTATAGCTGCGGCATGGGAATACAAGGAGTTTCACTGGCATGCCAAGAAGCAAGTAAAAATAACTACGTATTATCTGGTCAGTCATGAATGCCAAGTCTTGACTGCCAGAAGCTTGACGTCAATGCAGCTATCCAGGATGCCAGCCAGCCCGGTGTCGCTCTGACCTAATCCATGCCCAATGACAAGCTTGACCAGTGTAATCTGAAGCTTCTCGGGGTCTGGATAATCGGCAATAGCTATCGAAACGAGGTGGAACACACAAGAGAGCTCCGGTTGATGAAAAAGCGGATGCCTTAGCAACCATTGGTGGTGATATTGTTTCGGTGAGTTTACTGTGGGCTCGCCTCCGGAGTTGAAGCAGTTTCCCCGGAAGCATCCTTGGCGGCGCAGGTGGCTGCTGCAAGTAGCCCCTCACCTGGCCCCCGAGCCAATCACGACTACCGAATTGTCATGCGGGGAGCGTTCCAGCGGGGAGGGAGCGCCCAGTGGTCACAGGGAAGATCACAGGGAAAGGTGGGCGTGGAATTTTTGGTAAAAAGGCGAGCCGACATCGCAGCGACGCACCGAAAGAAAAGAAACTCTGACTTGCAAGACACACGCCTTGACCTTGTATTCTGTGGAATCAAAGTCTAGAGGGTTTGTTTTACTGAATTAACGCCTCAATTGGCTTTGTACCCGTCACAATGCTCTCCCGCTCCCTGCGTCTGCGGTCGAGAGCTCTTGGAGCTCTCCCCCTCTCTTCGAGGAGTCATGGGTATGTGACCTCACCACCCACAATTCAGCACGAATTCATCGTCAACAGTTGCACAATGTTAATCAATGCTAACATCTCCTCTTCAGCAGCCGTCTCCTCTCCACCACTGCCCTCCGCGCCGCCGATGACAAGCTCAACAAGGTCTCCGCCAACATCACCCAGCCCAAGGCCCAGGGTGCCTCCCAGGCCATGCTGTACGCCACCGGCCTCTCTGAGGATGACATGAACAAGGCTCAGGTCGGTATCTCGTCCGTCTGGTACGAGGGAAACCCTTGCAACATGCATCTGATGGACCTGTCCGCCATTGTCAGAGAATCGGTGGCCAAGGCTGGTCTGATTCCCTACCGCTTCAACACCATTGGTGTTTCTGACGGTATCTCTATGGGTACTACCGGTATGCGATACTCTCTCCAGAGCAGAGAGATTATCGCCGATAGTATCGAGACTGTCATGAACGGCCAATGGTACGACGGAAACATCAGCTTGCCCGGTTGCGACAAGAACATGCCTGGTGTTGCTATCGCCATGGGTCGTGTGAACCGCCCCAGCATTATGGTCTACGGTGGAACTATCCGTCCTGGTTGCACCAAGGGTGGTGAGCCCATCGATATCGTCTCTGCTTTCCAGGCCTACGGTCAGTACATCACTGGCGAGATCACCGAAGAGGAGCGATTCGACATTATCCGACACGCCTGCCCCGGTGGTGGTGCTTGTGGTGGCATGTACACTGCCAACACCATGGCCACCGCCATCGAGACTCTGGGTCTGACCCTTCCCGGTAGCAGCAGCAGCCCTGCTGAGGACCCCAGCAAGAAGGCCGAGTGTGAAAAGATTGGACCTGCTATCCGCAACATTCTCAAAGAGGACATCCGACCTCGCGATATCATGACCCGCCAGGCCTTTGAGAATGCCATGATTGTCACCACTATCCTCGGTGGCAGCACCAACGCCGTCCTCCACTTGATCGCCATCGCCGACTCTGTTGGTATCAAACTTGACATTGAGGACTTCCAGAAGGTCTCTGACCGCACTCCTTTCCTTGCTGACCTGAAGCCTTCTGGCAAGTGGGTCATGGCGGATATGCACAAGATTGGTGGTACTCCTGCTCTGCTCAAGTTCCTCATTGGGGAGGGTATCATTGACGGCTCCGGTATGACCGTTACCGGTAAGACCCTGAAGGAGAACGTCGAGAACATGCCCAGCTTCCCCGAGGACCAGACCATTATCCGACCTCTCAGCAACCCCATCAAGCCTACCGGTCACATCCAGATCCTCAAGGGTTCACTGGCCCCTGGTGGCTGTGTCGGCAAGATTACCGGCAAGGAGGGTCTCCGATTCGAGGGTAAGGCCCGTGTTTACGACTCGGAGCCTGCCTTTATCGCCAGTCTCGAGGCTGGTGAGATTAAGAAGGGCGAGAAGACTGTCGTCATCATCCGCTACGACGGCCCCAAGGGTGGTCCCGGTATGCCTGAGATGTTGAAGCCCTCTTCTGCTATTATGGGCGCTGGTCTCGGCAAGGATGTTGCCCTTCTTACTGACGGCCGTTTCTCTGGTGGTTCTCACGGTTTCATCATTGGCCACATCGTTCCCGAGGCTATGGAGGGTGGTCCCATCGCCCTCGTCGAGGACGGTGACTCCATCGTCATTGACGCTGAGAAGCGCGCCATTGACCTCGAGATCTCTGATGAGGAGTTTGACCGCCGTCGCAAGGCATGGAAGGCCCCTCCTCCTCGTTACACCAAGGGTACTCTCAGCAAGTACGCCCAGCTCGTCAGGAACGCGAGCGAGGGCTGCGTCACCGACAGCGGTCTGTCCAACTAAAAGGCACAGCGAGGAAGCCAAAGATGTCCTCGAATCATGTAATGTTTGTGTTTTGTCCGGGATCGGAAAAGGCGAATTTAGATTTTCTGGGTCAGTTTTTATATCCCAATGATTTCTTGTTACACAGTTGGTTCATGTGAATATCGCAATGTGATGTGATGTCAGTGAGTGATGTCAATGGGATGCTTCAACGTGCCATGGGCCTCTTGTCTACGTACAAGCTACGTTACAACAAAGATAAAGTACAAACAAGACCAATACAAGTCCCAAAGAGATTGAAAAGACACAAGAACAAGCGGAAACGTAACCCCCGCTCCACGAGTGATTGTGGGTATTCGCGAGACCAAGGTAAAAAGCCAACCACCAAAATAGCTCCTTGCAATGCGAACTCCATATTCCATCTCATCCCATCCCATTTGAGAAAGGGATCAAGTCCGCCTTCTCTAAGCCAAACCAATACCGCTTCAACAAAGACTACAACATTTTCGTTTCTTACATATTTTATGTCTTCTTGCCCTTGAGAGCCTCCACAAAGGCGGACTTGTCCTTCATGGTGAGACCAACTCGCTTGACACGGCCGAGTCTAGCAAGTGCCTCGCCTATGCGATCCAACACACGCTGTTCATCTCCAGAGACAGCGGCTCCCACATCATTGCGATAACGCAGATCGGAGGAAACGGATGAGGCGCCGTTGGTCTTTGCGGCAGCCGAGTTCATCTGACCCTCGGCGATGCGAACACGAATACAAGTTGTAGGCCGGGAGAGCAGGTTCCACAGAAACTTGAACCATCTTCCAGGCACAGGGGTCGTAACATCGGGTGGCGTGTAACGAATGCTGACAGGGAAGATGTGGACGTCGGGCGGGCATTGGAGAATGCTGGGGCTGAAAGGCAGAATGGCCTTTCCGTTGGTGGTACCGCACTCGGGGAAAACGGCAATGACTCGACTCGGGTTGTCGGCTAGGAGATCGCTGATATCGACGAGTTTGGCATTCTTTGGGGGAGCGGTTCGCACGGGCGATAGGGCCATCAAGACGGCGCCGAGGAGACTGAGACGCTGCACCTGACGAGTCTCGGGGTACGAGACGGTAAAGATGGGATCGAAAATAGCGGCGAGGTAGATGGCGTCAACGGGACTCGTAAAGTTGGCGGCGATAACGGATCCAGGGTGCGGGAAGCGCTCTCGGGGCTGGTCGGCGAGGGTGCCACGCTTCACACCGTCGAGTTGAAGATCTACCCACCATATGCCCGGGATGGCCATCAAACCCCAGAGGGCTACCTTGCGGAAGATGACGGGCAATGGTAGGAAGTGGAAGATGAGAAAGTAGCCCAGGAAGAAGAAGATGAAGAATGGGAGGCGGAAGAGGAAGAGGGCGCCGTGGGTGAATGTTGCGACAGCGGAGAGGGGTGTCGAGACGGGGAGGAAGGGCGAAATGCCCGTAGCTAGGAAGTATTAGCATGTGGGCAAGGGGTTGAATTGGAGATCCTGCTTACCCCGATCTCGAAACTGGCTATATTTTTCCATGGTGTTTTCGCTCGCGTGTGTTGGACAAAGGATGAAAGAGGTTGGAGATCTGTCTATCGAGACATGGAGATTGCGCAAGACCCGGTCTCTTTATGATCTGACCCAAAGTTCAAGGATGCAGACGCGACTCAGGTTCACCCAACAAAGGGACAAGGGATTGCGAGTCTAGGTTAGAGTCTGCGACAGCGCATCTGCTTGGACGTCATGACATGTGAATATTCAACGACGACGTGGACGTACTGTAGAAAAGCCCCCACGTTGCAACTGACGTTGGACAAGCTGGCTGGCGTCTGAGTAAGCAGCAGGGAGTCAAGCCACAATGCAAGGTCAAGCCACACGAACGCGGGAATAGCGTAGGCCGTTTCGGGACCACGTCGCCTGGGCAACAGATTCACGCCCGCATCACGCCGATAAACAAGCGGCCTCATCGCCAATCTAAGGCCAACAGTAACAAGGAGCTAACACGCATTTGGATCCTCCAACCAAAATAACACTTCTGGTTGCAAGGTGGGTTATACTAAGCTACGCATCCTGCTTCCATCCACTTCACCTTTCATCACGCCTTCTACCACTGCTGGCAGCGCGCTACTCTTTGTTGTCCACGTACTAGTTCCTTTGCTTTTGCACCGCGCGCGTGCTCTACTCGCCATGGACACAGTATGTTTGAGTCAAAGACATATGTTTATGCAACAAGACACTTTTGCTGATCCTGAATAGTCGTTTCGAAGCTCCAAGATGAGCAGGCTGCCCGCACCGTCGACGCAAATAGGGGGAGGACTCACAGAATGGAGCGAGTCACAGCACAATGCACGCATTCAGTCAACAATGACTTCACTCGCATCTCTCAAGAATCTCAAGCGCGAGATTCCTCAACCAGGTACTGGAAGGATCGAGTCTCTTCAAGGTCGCGCCTACTAACGAGTGGCATAGCATCACAATCCGAAGCCAAGCGCAAGCCTCTTTCCGATCGAGCCCTCGAGTATCCCGCAAAGCCGACGTCCCTTGCGGCTGCCCCGTCGGCCGTCCGATCCAACATGAAGCCCCAGAGTCTTGCGGGCATGTCCGGGGTGAGTTCCTGTCTGTTGTCATGATCAATGCCATCTTGTACGATTGGCAAGCCGCCGCCTCTTCCCATCATCTCTATCGCTTTCCTTCTCGTCTTTTCAATTGTCTCGACGAGCACCTATTGCAAGGGAGCTTTGGTTGTGATTCATGTCGACAATTGCAATATGAGGTCCTTCAGTGCCAGTCACACTTTGCCTGCACGGAGACCAGGAGCTCAAAAGCGAACGGCTTCTAGTAACCTCCCGACATGCAATAAAGGACTTGTGGTTACTGCTGGGCATGGCGTTGAAAGGCTTTCTTTCGTACTGGCGGATGATCATGCACTTAGAACTCTGCTAACTATCCTCTCAGCTCAAGCAACCCTCGGCTTCCCAATCACGACTCGGAACGTCAACATCGAACAACTTCGCTAAGAGCGTCGGCCCCAATCGATATGCCCCCTCGAATCCCCCACGAACAGCCACTCGTCCCGGACACATGCGATCGAAGAGCCAAGCCCCTCGACCAAAGACTGCCCATGGACTTCGCGAGGAAGAAAGAGATTACACAGGGCCTAGCAACGGTATGCCGATCACTTTCCAGCCAAACAGTTCTCAACCTCTTGCTCCACTCCACAACAACAAAGTCAGAAAGGCCCAGTCATATTCAACTGTGACGGCCAGCAGAGATAGTTCTCTGACTTCGAGATTTACGCAACTAAGCCTCGAAGACGACAATTCGCCTCCCAGCGGGAATCAAGTGTTTTCTCGCCCCTTGACACGACAGTCGTCTCTGTCATCAGTCACTTCTCAGATCTCCAACATGACCACCAGGCGTTACGACAGAGATCAGGTTGGCAAGATTCCTGCGTGCTCTCCATTCGACTCTTCGGGACAGGCCTAGGCAGTTCCCCCGAAGCCGAGCAAGGAGCAGCAGGTACAGCGAAAGCTTGACCAGTTTCAGGAGTCGCTGTCTTTGTCGCCTGTCAAGACGTTTACCTCACCCATCAAGTCCCCTTGTCCAAGTAAAGCGTTTCTCACCAAGGATTCTAAACTGACATCATATGTAGCCTGGGATGTCGACGGTCGAGTCGTGGACATGGAGTCCCAGTTCAAAGAGTTGAAGGAGATGGTCAACACCACTCTCAGCGAGCGAAAAGGGCAAGATGATGCACTCGAACTTGCAAAGACTCGAGGTGAGTATGTCTTCGCTGTGTGAGGGCAAATGTTGACGGTTTTGTAGTCAAGGAGCTTGAAAAGGACAGAGAGAAGCTTGACTTGAGGAATGAGTCGCTAAAGGCAGATCTCGACATGGCCAGAGAGGAAGGACGTCACATCCGACATGAGATGGAGAAGCAACAGTGGGAGCAGACACGACGAATGGAAGACCAAGAACGAAAGCACCGAGAAGTAATGGACGACATGTCACGACAACACAAATCAGCGGTTGACGAAATGAGACGAGAGCTGGACCGACTAAAGGAACACGAGGCCAGGAACAATGAGCAGAAGATCGAGGACCTCACACGACAATACCAGCAAGAGTTTGAAGCGGAACGATCAAGGAAGGACCGCGAAATTCAAGAGCTGCGAACTCGAATGGGCAACGAGTACCAAGACATGGGCATGGCTCTACAAAAGAAGGAACGAGAACTCAAGGAGGTCAACTCCCAAGTCGAAAGCCTACAAGGGGATCTCGAGCGAGAGAGGACTCTCAAGAACAGCCTACAAACTAACATTGCCGAGCTGTCGGCAGCCAACACTACACTGGAGGCCAAGATCAACTCCCTACGGTCACACGTCGAATTCCTCGAGTCTGATAGCAAGGCCCAATCTGACTCGTTTGCCAACATGGAGTCAAGACTCCAGGATGCCCTTCGCGCAGCTGAGGAGGCCCAGCAGAAGCTCATCAAGGAGGAGACAGAGCGCCGAGTTCTATTCAACAAGTATCAGGAACTCAAGGGCAACATTCGTGTCATGTGTCGAGTCCGACCCCCTCTGGGTGATGGTGAGGGCGAGCGGGCACAGATGTCTTTCCCTGATGACAAGACTTCTGCCGAGATTGTGCTTGCTGGGCCTGAGGAGAAGAGCAGCCTTGGCAATGTGACAAGGAAGAACTATCCCTTTGAGTTCGACCGAGTCTTTATTCCCGGCACTCAGAACCAGGAGATCTTTGGCGAGATTTCCCAGCTTGTCCAAAGCGCCCTTGACGGCTACAACGTGTGCATCTTCTGCTATGGCCAAACAGGATCTGGAAAGACCTTTACCATGTCTTCGGCAGACGGCATGATTCCCCGTGCCACGCACATGATTTACGACACCATCACCAAGCTCAAAGAGAAGTCCTGGGAGTACACGATGGAGGGCTCGTTTGTTGAAGTGTACAACGAGGAACTCAACGATTTGCTGACCCCCAACGAGCGATCGTCTGAAGGCCGACCGAAGAAGCTCGAGATCCGACACGACGAGTCCCGCAAGCAGACAGTCATCATGAACTGCAAGTCAGTACGGCTTAACAGCCCGTCCAGTGTGGAAACTATGCTCGAGGAGGCGCAAAACAACCGATCGGTAGCTGCAACCAAGGCAAACGAGCGATCATCGCGTTCTCATAGTGTCTTCATCCTCAAGCTGGTTGGCGAGAACTCAGCAACAGGCGAGCGATGCGAAGGCACACTCAACCTCGTGGATCTTGCAGGTTCCGAGCGTCTCAAGCACTCGCAGGCCGAGGGCGACCGTATGAAGGAGACCCAGAACATCAACAAGAGTCTGAGTTGCCTGGGTGATGTCATTGAAGCTCTTGGACGAGGATCTGGTCATGTGCCGTACCGAAACTCGAAGTTGACCCATCTTCTGCAGTACAGCTTGGGTGGAAACAGCAAGACTCTGATGTTTGTCATGGTATCACCGCTTGAGACGCATCTGAAGGAGACATTGACAAGTCTTCGATTCGCAACCAAGGTATGTAGTGTTTGTTTTATGAGGTGACCAAGCTAACAAAGACTAGGTGCACAACACTCACATTGGCACAGCCAAGGCAACAAAGAAGATCAGAGACTCTTCATAGGAGGTGAAAAGGTTTCAGACTTGCCCCAGCAGGGCCTCGTCGCCTGGGAACCCAAGGCAGCGATGAACTTGTTGATTTTGTTTGTTCAAGTTGGTTCACCAAGGATAGCGCATCCGGGTTGCGGGAGTTGGCGGCGCATTATTGATTGAGTGGTTGTGTGTCAAAAAAGGTTGACGATTATGAAAGTGTTTATGGCAGGCAGGCAGGTTTTTATCTTGTTATTTCTGGACATGGGTTTGGGACAGCTGGATTGAAACCCTACTCAGCTGTTTGCTTTTTTCAACATGAAGATTGTATATATCGATATGGAATGATTACGAGATGCATTGTTGAAGGGTTGGGGGTGATTGTTTAATGGTGGGAATGAGGAAGTGTCCTGAATGAATACCCGATTTCTGTCATTTTCTGCCTGCTGGTTAATCACCAGATCCATGCTCCATTGACTTCTTGGTAGTTTGAGGGATGGCAACATCCATAGTGAAGCCATCATGAGCGGTGATACCTGGCCCTTCTCTTCAATCTCACTGACGCCGCTTCGGCCCCGGGTCGGTTGCCATGGAAGCCCGGAGCCGGAGCCCCGCTCCTCCGTCAAACGGATCCCGTCATCGTCAGGGGTCTGCATCACTTCTTAGCGCTCAACTTCAGCGCTTGCTTCAGCTGCCGCGCCAGGGGCAGACCAGCCAATCAGAGTCACCTCTAATCATTGAATCTCCATCCATTCCGATCGTTGTCTCTCAGCTCTTTTCACCATCAGATATCTGCCCCGCACGTTTCTTTGATACTGCTTCTATAAGCGCTCATATTCTTCATTGATTCCGTGCTGTCATCCTTGTAGGGTTTATCTCAGTGTCAGAGTTATCGATTGCGCGATTTGACGGCGTCATTGACGCGCTGCATCCTCCACACCAGATATTTGGATCAAAGAACGAGAGAAGCTCAAAGACGACCTATCGTATCTCAGCGACTAGATCTGTGGCTCTATCAAACGACAAAGACTTGGAGTGACGCTCATTCAGTTCTCACAACGATAAAGCCATTGAGCGCGACGCAGCGGGATCCGTTCCCCTGCGTCTTGATCTCCTCCATCTCTAGCTCGCAATAGAGCCTTTTCCCACTCAACCATGACCAACAAGCCCTCTGGCCTAGATGGCTCAATATGGGCAAACGGCCGCTCCAGCCGTAGCTCACCCGCCATCTCCAACCGAGTCATCTCACGCCCGCCCTCACAACCGCCTCCACCATCATCCTCATCAGCACCCAAACCCGCCCTCACCTCGGCAACGCGCTTAACACCAGCGCAGGCATTTCACCGCTTTGAGCAAGCCTGTCAGCGCCTACGGTGGAAATTCATCGATCTTCACGCCTCTTATCAACGGGCTACGAATCCGGAGGAGTTTGGCTTTACGAAAGGGGATGCTGAGCAGAACTTCAAGGTTGACTTTCATGAGTTTTATGTGTGGATTGAGCAAGCCATTGTATTGCTTCTTCTTATCTTTGGTGTTACGGTGTCGAAATCTGCGAGACCTGAAGATAACATCTCCAGAGGGAACTTTGGTAGGGGAAATTATGTGGCTGCGGGACATGCGTATCATCACAACGTATTGAAAGCGCTTGAAGATGAAGCATGTCCTGTCTATAATGCACTAGGAAAGGGAGAAGTGAACCAAGCACTTTGGAAAGCCAAGGAACTACGGAACCGATGGAAAGATGCCAGTGAGGGAAAAGAGACGCCACCGCTCAAGATGTATGATCTGACGTGGATCGTGACAGAGGTGTTGCGCGGGTTAGAGTTCGCATATGGGATAGCTTCGTCCCATGTCGAGCAGGAGTTGGCTCAGCAGCATGAGAGTCTGGATGAGGCTATGGTTGTGGATGATGAGTGGGAGTGGATGGTGGAGCCGATGGACTGGGAGGCGGCGTGATAGCGTACTTGGTCTGGTGAGACGAATTTGAAGGTGTCTAAAGGTGTTCTGATTTCTATCCTCCTTTTCATCTAGGGTCAGAGCATATGTCCTTCATCCAGCCTACTGGTAGGCCCCTCCACACTCAAGGTTTGGATCATTTTCCCGAAATTCAGTCTATTCTGAAACGACATCCGTGTCTAAAGCTCGGCAAATAGCTCATGATCATGGTAGTCATGATGTTCACCTTTACTTCACTCATCCATGTCGTATTGATCCCTCTGCTGCGAGGATCTTTCGGTGTTTCACTTCAGCAACAGGCATTCACTTACCACTCCTTCCTAAGTCGTTGCGACTTGTGCTGCCATAACAACGGTAGCAAGTCATGTAATTTCAGATATATGCACCCCTTGAGGCACCAAGAGTGCTGTCTCTGCCTTGGGCTTAAGGGTAGCCCCTTCGATGAGCCCTGTCGCGCAGAGAGCCAGTGCCATGTAACCTTAACTTAGCACGTCCACAGTATAACAACGGCAGAGAGGCTGAGAAGCAAGATATTCCAAAAGAGAGGCCTTCAGCCAGGACTCTCTGTAGTCTAACTCTTATCAGATGCTGCTGTCTAAGATCAGAACAAAGCAAGAGACATATGCTACAACATATGTAAAAATAGCCATAAAGCAAGGCAATTGGTACACATATTACTTTGCAATGTTATCCTTATTTTTGTGCTTCTTATTTGATGATCATAAGCTAACCGAGCCCATTGTTCTGGCGTCCATTTGTGCACTTATATGTCATGGACGTTATTGAAGGTAAGAGAGCATCGTGGCGAGATGAGGGGCAGTTGGGGAAGCATGGAGACAAGAGCGACTTGAACAATCTTAATGAGAAAAGCTGGAGCCTAGCGCAAGCGAGGCCAGTGATCCTTGCGTGGAGCATTCACTGAAGGTTGGGGAACTGACGGGAGGGTGTGATCATCCCCCGCTTGTTCAATGGCATGATGTCTCTTTGAGCATCGATGTCATTGTCAGTCACAAACAACCAGTCGCTTCAAACTCGCTCTGGATCCTTGCAGTATATTCAGCCCGCATTTAGCACCATACCATGTTAGTTCATCCATGGGTTTGGTTTGCCAAGGTCAAGGAACAAAACGTACCTCCCCCCATGACGACCTTCAGAAGACTCTGTAAGTTATGTCAAGTGTGTTGATTGGAGCGCCTACTGTGAGTGCCAAGGACATTGCTTCTGCTTTAAAAATGGCACGGGCCAGGTTGTAATGGATGCTGCGATACGGATGAGTGAATTCTCTGTAGGTTGGGGGGATTGGTCTGCTGATCATGGGGTTTGTCCAACACATCAAGTCAATGTCTTTTCGCAACGTCTGGCCGAAGGAATAGCCAAGACTGGTTAGCTTACCGCAAAAAATAACACCAGTAACATGAAGCTGAGTGTAGGTACTTAAATGAACAAACGTCGAGGTCATACCTGCAAGTAAATGCATCTCAATCCTACGGGGTGCCCAATTTGAAGCAAACGAGACACCGGAATGACAGAACACCATAACTCCACAAAGGCCTATAACTATTAAAATAAGTATAATCGCATAAATAAATCTTGAAGAGATAGATAATCATTATAAAATGAAATGGCATCGTCTAAGTCTTCCATGTACTGTCTGCTAAGTGAACTGTCAGCAACGTCCTCCGCTCTCAAGGACAATCCCTTACCACTCCACCATACCGAGAAACCATTGACGGCAATCTTTATCCGCTATATAAAGCTGATCAATAAAACACTTCAAAATGGGAATAAAGCGGATACGAGCGGGTATGACAACATGAATCACCCCTGCTATCACACACCCTTGCGCTCTTCCACTACGTAGTACTACCCCATCCTGCGAGCAGATCACCCCGACTTTTCCCTCATCACCCCGGATTACCTACACCATACGAGCATGGCACCATCTAACTTGACGTCTTGAGTCAGGATCGACAGGCGGCCGTCGCCGTTGAGGTGTAGGCGAGTGTCAACGAGCGGACCCGTTGACTCGGATCGGATCCGCTGCCTTCCAAACACTTCAAGCGCAATCCGCGGTGGTATTTAAAGTTTAAATAGCATGCGTAGAATCATTTCAGTAGTGTAAGAACCGCCTTGCTTAAAAGTTGTGATCATCACAATCAGTTGCCTCAGCACCCCCTCCCTCATCCCTCAACCATCATGAAGACTTGGCTCAGCCGCGGTAAAGGGGTCCGCGTGGGCATCACAATCTGCTGTCTCATAGCTTTCGTGTTATTCGGCTATGATCAAGGGGTTTTTGGAGGCATTCTTCAGAATGAAGACTGGCTCAACCAGTTCGATCACCCCTCTGATAGCAAAACCGGTATCATTGTTTCCTGCTACAACCTTGGCTGTTTGACAGGATGTATCAGTGAGTAACGCCCTATTTCTGCTTGTATATTGTGTTATGTCTCTTCCATGCGTGCTTGGGCGGGCGCCCAAGCACGGCCATGGATTCAGAAATACGGGTACTAACAGTCACTTACAGTCAACTTCTTCACTGCGGATAAGCTTGGCCGGCGAATGACCATTTGGGTCGCAATGGCTCTGGTTATCGTCGGCGCGACCCTTCAAGCCACGGCCTACAATGTCCCCCATCTCGTCATCGGGCGGGTGGTGACCGGCTTCGGAACTGGCATGAAAACCTCAACTGTTCCTATGTAAGTGTCTCACATTCTCGCCCCTATATTTGCCGTCTCTAATTTATCCATTTTAGGTACCAGTCTGAGCTCTGTGAGGCCAAATACCGTGGCCGCCTCATCGCCTCAGTCCCTCTTTGTCGGCGTTGGCATTGTTTTTGCCTACTGGTTCGATTTCGGCCTCTCATATGCAGGTGGGGCAATGGCATGGCGCCTTCCTCTTGCCTTTCAAATTGTTTTTGCGCTCCTCGTTATCGTCCTTGTGTTCGCTCTCCCCGACTCCCCCCGTTGGCTCTTCCAACACGGCCGCCGCGACGATGCAGTTGCCGTCATGTGTTATGTCTATGATAAAGACATCAATGACGCTTGGATTATTGAACAAACCAAGGCAATCGAGGCTGCTATCGAGCTTGAGGCGGAGGCGCAAGTCTCCCTGGTCGACTGTTTCAAAAATGACCGCGTCAAGACCGGTAGCAGAGTCATGATGGCCTGGGGAATGCAATTAATGAACCAATTAGGCGGAATTAACCTGGTCGTGTACTATGTACCCTCCGTTCTCGTCACAAACGTTGGAACAACCGCTCATATGGCTCAAATCCTTGGTGGTTGTATTCAGATCATGTTCATGGTTGGGGCCATTTTACCTGCACTTGCACTGGACCGCATGGGCCGCAGAAAAACGATGATGTGGGGTTCCTTCGGCCTAGGGTTCTGCATGATGATGGTTGCCATCCTCCTGTCCCAGGCCAAGAACGCTTCCAACGGAGAGAAGTGCGCCTCGGCCGCGGTTGCCTTCTTCTTCCTTTACCAGCTCTTCTTCGGCTTCTCCGTCAACTGCGTCCCCTGGGTCTACGTCCCCGAGATCCTCCCACTCAAAGCTCGAGCTCGAGGCACAGCTGTTGGCATCAGTTCTAATTGGATGTGGAATTTCGTTATAGTAATGATAACGCCAATCCTTATAGAGAGAATAGGCTGGAAGAGCTATCTGATCTTCGCCATCACGAATTATTTGTTTGTTATTGTGACCTGGTGGTTTTTCCCGGAGACCAGCAACTTGGACCTCGAAATGGTGGACAACATCTTTGCTTCCGGGGAAAACCCGGTTACAGTAGCGAAGAGAATGCAGAAGGAACTCAAGGAAGGGCGCTTGCGTCCTATGGGTGCCGATTCTTCGGACAACGAAAAGGTGGTGGAAGATATCAAGGCTTGAGATGTTGGCAATTACTCCGGCTGTGGCGCACACTAAGGTTTAGGTTCGTTATTTTTATCGCGATTCGATCGACCCACTTAAGCTGGAGTTATCATTGGTCGATCTATAAATAGGTCTCAACGGTTTTGTACGTACCTTTACTCAATGATAGAGATTGTTAGGGGCAGCGATGCCTGCACAATTGATGTATAAGAGTAACTCTCTTTGGGAGCTCATGACTCCTTTTCTTGAATGACCGCCCGATGCTCTTCGCGCCTAAGAGTTATGATGGTGACTCGTCTCTTCACATAAGCCCCCCAAAGCGAGGCTGAGGACCATCTTACTACCCGCTCGCCCAATCCAAGATGCGCTCCAATAACAGACCGCCATTTTTCATCTATTCAATTACATATCCATACCAAAAGGATCAGCTCAAGCTAGTCTACGGGGAAGGGTCAACTTAATAACATCGACATCAGGGGCCACGAAGACGAGATGAAGGGCGACGAAGCTCTCACAGGAGAGGAGAAGGCTGTTCTAGAACAAGAATGATAAAAGGTCAAGGCATAGTCAAGGATCAAAGCCTACTTATTTTCTACCTCACCATTATCTAACCCCCAAAAGTATGTCAAGTATCAAGTATCCCAAAGATCAAGTATCCCAGATACACGAAAGAAAGTCAAGAATGAAAGAAGACGTCAACTCATTTGACAAACACGCCCTGTTTTGTACTTTTTACCACCCGAAACCCCAGCGCTTACCAGCGGGAGCGCGGTACGAGGGGGGCTCGTAGGCGGGAGGCTGGTAGGGAGGTTCGGTGGTGGTGCTTGCGGCTGAGGTGTCGGCCTTGCTGGTTGTCATGAAGGTCGTGGGGGAGAAGGAAGAGGAGCCCACGGCGTCGGCGCTGGAGGCGAAGAGGTCGCTGGTGGTATCGGGGCTGATGGTTGAAGTCTCCCAGTCGCTCTCTGTGCCAAAGTCGTATCCATATGGGCCAGTTGTCTCTGCGTCGGCGGTCCTGGTGGTGGACAAGGCAGAAGACTCCGAGAGGGTAGAGGTTTCAACGGGTTCGGTGCCAGTGGGGGTAGTCTGGGAGATAGGCGTAGACAAAGAAGAGACGAAAGTGACAGTTGTTTCAGCAGTAGTAGACTCGGTGGTCGCAACGCCAGGGGTAGACTCCCAAGTATCGGAAGAAGGAGTGGGCAACCACGAAGACTCAGTCTCAACGCTTCCAGAGGTAGACTCAGTGCCAGGCGCCTCTCCAGTGCTCGAAGTCCCAGGAAGCTCACTGCCCGAGGTCTGAACACCAGTGGTGGCAGTCTCAACAGTCACGCCTGGAGCAGTCGAAGAGCTGTCCCCATTCTCAAGGATCGAGGTAGACGTGAAGCTGCCAGGGAGGGCAGAAGAGTCGGTGCCCTGCTCAACGGTGTTGTGAACAACAGTAGTGTTGGGGTAGACATGAATGTGGGAGTAAGGTGGGCAGGGAGTCTTGGTGGACTTGGTCTCGCTGGTACCAGAGGGGACCTTGGAGGTGGGCTCGGGGCTGACAATGCTGCCAGTGGATCCAGCAGTGACAGAAGTCTTGGAAGAGGGGCTCTCAGCGATGCTGGTGCTCTGGATGGACAGAGAGTCTGTCTCGGAGGCTGTAGCTCCAGTGCTGGATGGCTTGCCGGAGGAGTTGGTGTCCTCAGGGGTGCCAGTCGACTCCCCACCGGAGGAAGACTCAGTCTGGGTGATGGTGATCTGAGACGTCAACTTAGTGACAGTCGTACCCTCAGAAGAGACCGAGTCGGTAGTCTGGTCCGTCTCGGTGCTGGCGTCCTCGGTAGTGCTGGCAGTGCTAACCTTGGAGGAAGTCTTGCGAGTCTTGATGGAGAATCCCCCCTCAGATGTCTCCGAAAGCGTGGTAAAGTCCTCATCAGTGATAGAAGCACTCTCAGAAACAGTGACCTGGCTGGTAAGGACGGATCTGAGAGTGGTCGTAGAGATCTCGTCAGTGACAGTAGAGCTACCAGTGTCCTCGGTCAAGGTAGAGCTGCCTTGCTCAGAGACGGTGCCTGAGCTCTCTTCGTAGGTGGTAGAGGCACTCTCGGAGACAGTGACTTGGCTAGTGATGACCGATTGAAGAGTGGTCGTAGAGAGCCCCTCGGTGGTGGCAGTAGAGCTGCTGATGTCCCCGGTGGAGGTGTCCTGTTCAAAGACAGTGCTGGAGGTCTCACTACCAGTTGGCGCTGATGGAAGGGCAGATGACTGGGTAGTAGCGAACGAAGAGGTAGAAGATCCCGAGCCAAAGGTCTCCGTGCTGGCGACCGGAGTGAAGGATGCCGAGTCAGAAGTCTCCTTGCTGGAGGCGGAAGTGGTCACCTCAGTCTCAGCCGAAGTTCCGGAAGGCAAAGCACTGGAGTCGACACTCTGGATAAAGGTAGGCATCGTCTCTAGGTTGGCGACAGAGGTGGGCGTCTCCGTACCCTGCGAGAGAGTGTTGGAGGAGCATCCATAGGGCTCAGTGCAGACATCAGAGGAAGAGGAAGTCCCTTCAGGACGAGCGCTAGAGGCCTCCGACACGGTGGTGGAATCGGTAGCAACAGGGGTAGTCTCCGAAGAGGCAGTGTCAGAGGAGAGGGTAGAAGGGCTAGCATCAGAAGTGGTGTTTCCAGGAAGAGTCGAAGAAGAAGTAGGAATGACAATCTTGGTTCGAGGAGTAGACACAACGACAAAGGTCTCAAAACCAGACGAAGAACCAGTCGGAACCTCGACAGAAGTGTCAGAGCCGAGAGTAGAAGTCACGGTCCCAGCACAAGAGGTAGGGTACTCGGTCGAGGTACACTGCGAGACCACAGAGTAGCAAGACGAAGCACACTCGGTGACAGTCTCAGTGACGGTGGTAGTGTAGGTCTGACCCCAAGCGACCGAAGCCCTAGACAAGATAAAACGTCAGTCAAGTTCAAGACAGGAGATACTTTCTTACGTACCCAAACCCGACAAGGGCGAAGCGAGCGAGACGAGACATGATCTCGAGAGTAGAAGGGGTTAAAAAGCGAGGGTAGAGTAGAGAAGGTAACGACAGAGGAGAGGAGAGGATGAACGAATGACAAAAGCGTACCAGTTGTTCTGGTCTCACTGACTTGGAATCTTTCCCATCTTCCATCCTCCTCATCCTCCCCTCTTTATACCCAATTCTTTCCCCTTCCCCAGGACAGGTTCCCTCGCACAAGTCTACATCTCTCGACTCTCGACGTCTACAAGTCCAGCTGCACGCTGCCGTCGCACCGGGGACGCGAGGGACCAAGCGCAGGCCACGGCAAGGCCGTTGTCATTATCTTTGACCCATTATCGGGAAGTTGTTTGAAGGGGGGATGCTAGATTTAGTATATGGGCGGACGGCAACAGACGCCAAGTTTCGCCTTTCCGTTGATCTACACTACTTCGACTCGTTTTGACTAGACGCCATTGTTTGCCTTGTCCTATCCATCAGCACAAGCCCGTTTCTTAAAATAATCTTTGACAGCGTATACATGCCTCGACCCGTGGTGGGGGCCAAGTCGATACTCTTTCAGCCCTCGGCTTGGACTCGACACTATAATACACTCTGAGCACAGGTTGAGTCAGTCAGACGTATCACGGTTTTATCACGCACAACTACGCAGTTAGTATCACGTCTACCACGGACTATCCCGTCTGCAACAAAAGTTCATTTTCTGATTATCTATCATTGTTCACAGATACAAAAAGTCAATCAAGCTTTTCTTTGACCGTGCAGATCTAAGTGTGCAGCCAAGGACCCCCGGTACCTGCGTCCAAACAGCCACGATGCACATTCCCGATTGAGCCCGCCACACAAACGCGCAGCAGTGTCGCAGATACGTTGTTCCAATTCTATAAACCTTGTCTTTTGTATGGTTACACACATCTTCATCCTTGTCAGGAGAGGCTGGGGGTTGACAAGCAGGATTAGATCTTGGCGCGTTGTGGCTGACGGTGGTGGATGGAAACATGCATATCTACAGCCTCGATTCAAAAACGGGTAGACGGCAAATATGTTTTCCCCGTCCTATTCAGCTCCGAACGGAAGACTGCATGACACGCGGGTCAGTTAAAAAAATGACTTGAAAAAAAGGGGGAGACAACAACCATCGTACGTAATTAATCAGCGCCTTGTCACAGAATTGGAGGCCTACTTGGCGGTCAGAAAGTTACGCAGCGTCTGCTGAGCTAGTCAGATGCTAGCCATGGCCTTAGTAACCAGCCGAGACTAAGGGTTAGAGTGTCAGACGTTGAGCACGTTTGATAGTGTCACTGGGAGATGAGTGATGGAGAATGACAACATTCAGCTGAATAAGTCTTGCCATGCTTTGTGCGTGTAGGACTAATCCCACCAAAGGGAACATGAATCTACATTGTTCACCTGTTTAATGCTGTGCCCCTGCTCATTTCTTTTCCCTTGATCAACTCAAATGGAAGCCCGCAGAACCTTGAAAGCATCCTCCCGGGTACCGACGAATCGCGCCTCGGATGTCTTCCAGTTAATGACGTTCCAAATGTTGTCGACGTAGGCAGCCTTGCCGTTGAGGTACTATCCAACCCAGTCAGCTCTACGACCCGATATGTGATGAAACTTGTGTCACAACTCACCTGCAGGTAGTAAGCATGCTCCCACATGTCAACGCCAAAGATGGGCACCTCACCCCCGACGACGGGATCCTGGTCCTTTGTGGTGACGATGCGCAGGCCATGGGTATCCTTGACCAACCATCCCCAGCCACTTCCCTGCAGACCCAGCAGGGTCTTCTTGAAGGTCTCCTGGAAACCCTCGAGGCTGCCCCAAGTCTTGGAGATCTCGGCGACCAGGGTAGGGGCGCTGTCGGGCTTGGAGTCTGGGGAGCTAGAGGGGCTCAGATTCTCCCAGAAGAGAGAGTGGTTGATGTGGCCGCCTCCGTTGAACTTAATGGCTGACTGGAGAGCGATCTGGCCGGCAATGTCGTTGGACGATGTGGCCGAGGCGTATGTCTTGAGAGCAGCGTTGAGGTTGTTGACGTATGCCTGGTGGTGCTTGCTGTGGTGAAGCTCCATGATCTGGGCCGAGATGCTAGGCTCAAGGGCCTGTGATACAGAAAATCAGCTCATTGTCCGGGGTATTGTGAACAAGTCCGGGGGGTGGTGCTCACATCGTAGGCGTACGGCAGTGCCGGAAGAGAGTAGGTTCCAACAGACATGGCGGGCAGATAGCAGGTATCCTCAATCAGAGAGTATTGTGTAACACAGTCAAGAGAGAAAGACGATGAAGAAGCTGAAGCAAAGAAGAGGGGTAGAAGTGGGAGCTGGAGGATATTGAGGAACATGGCAGAAGAACAAAGACCGACGCGGCAATCAAGCACCGAATTGCGTCAGAGGGGTAATTATTAATCCTATTCATAAACAAAGGAATAGCATCATCATAATGCATTTATCGAAGCGCAGGTAAATCTGTTCAAGAGGTCATCAAGGTGCTCAAACTTGCTCACCGTTGATTGCCCGATTCGGGAACAGCGCTGCTAAATGCGATGTCATGATTGGTCAATGTCGAGTGAGCAAGTTTAACGAACAAAGCGATCCCGAGCTATGAAACTCTGGTCTGTGTGAGTGAGAGACTATGAGAGAGATCCCATGATGAACTGTCCTTTAAAGCTACAACTTGCTGCTTTTTCTTCTTCCAAACATCTTCAACTTCTTCACCAAATCAATCATCATGTGTGGCCCTGACAACTCCAACCGACCTCGAGGAGGCGCCCTGGCGGCTCTCAACCCTCCCATCAACACAACGACCTCTAACCTCTGCGCCGACCTCGCCTTTCACACTCCTGGCTGCCCTGGGAGCTCAAACGCGACGCACGCAAGACTGACGCCGAGCGATGAGTGCGACATCAACAATTTGTCAGACCTCCGTGTCGTCATTCAGTGAGCCATCCGCTTGCCATACTCTCTACCCGTACTAATACGTGAACAGTACCAGCGGCGACATGACAAGAAAAGCAACCGACTGCGGACTATTTCGCCAATTTGCCCTTCCAGATACCAGGCCAACACCCCAAGATGCCTTTGTCGAGCTCCCCTTAGAGAGGCCACTCTCCATCGAAGTCGGCAACGATGGCATCATTGGACGTCGCGTGTCCCTCTACTCACGACTGAGCTCTGGCCAAGATAAGATCGTGGCCGAAGGCATCGTCGGATTCAACTTTTTGAGCGAAGCATCATCATCAGCTCCATCTTCTCCATCGCCGTCAATCTGAAGCGCCGCTGGACTGAAGGGGTGAGGATGGCCATCAAGGTGTCGTCGCTACCTGGTGTGAATTGTGAGGTGGGCGATAACAGCAACGGGGCTTGCACGACCCATGCAGGCGTTGATAATGAGACAATTGTCATTGGGGCTCTGATTTGGAGAATAATCATGGGAGTTGTTCATGGCCGGTTCCATGCACAGAGGCATTGCACAATAACTGCTGCATAGCAACGGAAGGCGCATAAATCACGGATTGCTTTAACAATAAACGAATAATCAATGAAGAAGATTTTCTTCTATGCATTGAGACGGAATTACCTTGTTAGCCATGTGAATAAGTGAACAACCTTGATGGCTCCATGGCGTCAGCGTCAACCCTATACAAGACGCTCGGTCTTCTCAATCTGTATTTCCGGTTTGACTTGACGACGTGACTTAAACTTGGACGGACCACACTAGCTTTTAAATGTTGGTATTTCTTCTTACTTCTCTAATAGATTTTTCCTGCATACGTCAAGCTATTTCCTTGGCTCGCGAATCAATACTGGCCACACAACTATATCGGCCAGTCAGAACGAATGCTCACCTCGCTCAACTTCCAGTGCCAGTCCCGACATGCATTCTCGCGACGGCGCTGGACAATCTGGAGAATACCTGCCTGCCTATCTACTAAATGTCCCTTTCTCGCACATAACAAGTGAGTTTCGAAGTGATTAGGATACCAAAGACAGACCGTCGCGGTCTTCTCTGCGAGTGCAAGAGACTCGATCCAATGTCTTCTTCAAGCCACTGTTCTCAGCCTCTCACAGGGTTCAGAGCGCAGACAGCTTGCATCTCAACAAGATAGTAGAAATGCTATCAAAATACCCTTCATTTTGCCTTTGCTACAATATGTTTTGCTTTTCTTTGACTATTTCTATCATGTCATGACACCCATGTGTGTACAGGACGAGTTCTCATGATGGCCTCCTTGAGTGCCGTGCCCTATCACATTGCTACACCAAATATCCCTCCATCAATCCCCGACCGTGATTAACACCAAAATTATTCATCTCAAAATCAAGCAATCACTTTCATCTTCAAACCAATACAATCAACACATCATCACTTCTTTCGTGGCTGCCTCTTAGTTCTCGCCGCCCCCTGCACAGCCACATGCCCAAGCCACGACGACAACTCGCTACCAGACACTCCCTCCAATCCATCCACCGGCCCAGCCTCGCTGGTTCACCGCGCTTCGCCCACCAACCAAGATGTGAAAAAACCAAGCTTTTGGGCGGTCCCCGAGCGGGCCTTGTCCCTGAATCACTTCCCTCTCGGTTCGATTCTTATTCAAAAAGGGGGTGTCGGGTTCTTCTCTCTCTCTTTCTTGGAACTTTGCTTCAATCCCTAGTTCAAACACCAACAAAGGACCACTCCAACATGCCCTTTGTCGCCAACACCCCCGAATCTCTCCTCTCCCGCTCCGATTCCAAGAACCCATCCTCAACATGTCGCGGCATAACCTCCAACGGCCGACCCTGTCGTCGTCCCGTGCCCGCAAAGCCAGCAACCTCGAGACCCAGCACGCCCGACCCCCGCGACGAGTCCCTGTACTGTTGGCAGCACCGTGAGCAGGCCACCATGTCTGCGCACTCAAGTCCCGGCCCGAGAGCTACTGCGACGCCTATACTTGAGGGACGCACGAGTCTGGATACGTTAGCTGATAGGCTTGGGTTGATCGAGTTGCAGGATAAGAAGAGGAGGAGGCAGAGGATGGATAGTGGAGGGCGGAAGACGAGCACGCCAAAGCCAAAGCCAAAGCAGACTCTTTCCTGCTGTTTCTGCTTCTCCATCCCTCTTGAAGAAGTTCCCGAGACTCGTCCGGCGCGTCCTCAACCGCGTCCTGTTCAGCGAACCTCGATACCCGTTCCTCCGAAACGCAACTCCAAGCAGCACCTATCCGCCTCGCAGGATACATTCCCCGGCAAATCCTCCCGCCGGTCTCGCAAGTCTACAGGTTCGCAGGTCAAGGACTTTATCCCCGATTCTCTAGATACGCCAACTGCTTCTGCCCTCATGACGGAGCTGGCACGGCCATTTGTAGATTCAGAAGAACCAGGCTTCATCTACATGTTCTGGCTCACGCCAACCTCCGATTCAACCTCTGCGCCCGTCGACGCAGCCCGCTCACTCCTCGCCCCTCCGTCGCCATCCCGTCCTTCACGATCCCGCCGTCCCAGCGACGTGGTCTCCTCATTCGCGGCCACGGACCCTTCAACCGCCCGCTCCACCATGCTCCTCAAGATTGGCCGCGCCTCCAATGTCCAGCGCCGGCTAAATCAATGGCAGCGACAGTGCGGCCATGAGGTGGAGATGCTACGGTACTACCCATACCTTCCCGGGTCGCAAGAGTCATCTGGCGTGGTACCACATATGACGACCCACGTGCACCGCGTTGAGCGACTGGTACACATTGAGCTTGCGGGTATGGGGCTCAAAGCAAACGGAGGCAAGTGTGAAGCGTGTGGAAGAGAGCATAGAGAGTGGTTCGAAGTGGAGGCGACGAGGGAGGGTATCAGGGCGGTAGATGGAGTCATAAGGAGATGGATTGAATGGGATGAGACAAATCCATCAAGTTAACGATGATGATGGCATGATTTTAGCATAAGCGGGCATTGAGTTACAAGCATATCACGAATATACGAATCACAAGCACAAGATCAAGTCATACTTTCGTAGACCTCAAATGTTACGTTCAACCAAACCCGAGAACACGGCCTCGGCTTCAGTAATTCAATCACTTATCCACCCATTCGCGCCTAGTCTACAAAGCAAAAAGCACCCCCCACGCCGTCTACTAACAGATACTCATCAATCGTAAGAATACTTCTTCGATCTTGTTTCGAGGAACTTCTACCTCGCGACACAGTGCTACACGAATCGCACTTCGTCGAATAGACCCGCCCTGACTTGGATAAGACTCGCCAGTTCGAACAAGAAGGATTGTAGGATGATGACATTGGTGACGATGTGCGAGACCGACACTGTGACTGGAGGGTCCCTCTCGGTCTTGGCCTCAGGGGTTGGGGGTTCGATAATCTCTGGGATGATCTCTTCAGGGGCGGCAGCATCGGGAGCCTCAGCCTCTAGGGCCTTTAGAGTCTCAGCTAAAGCATCAGTTGGAGCTTCAGCTTCATGGGCATCCGCTTCCGGGGCATCCGCTTCAGGGGCGTCAGCTTCGGTAGTCTTGGCAGCCTCCTTATCCTCAGTTTGAGCGACCTCTTCGACTTTGTTAGCCTCCTCAACCTTGGCAGCCTCCTCAGCCTCGGGTTTAGGGTCCTCCTGTTCTGGGGAAACGGCCTCGACGGCCTCGACGGCCCCAGTCTCGTCACCCTCCGGCTTCGTTTCATCCTTGTTCTCAGAAACAGGGGATGCTGGCTTAGCATCTTCAGGTGCCTCCGCCTCTGCCGTCTCGACCGGCTCGGGCATCGGCTTCTTGTCGAATTTCAGAGGGATGGGGTCAATTTTCGGTTCTGGTAGACCAACCCTCTTAGCAAGAATAGTCTGGTCCATCGCCGCAAACTCTGCCATCTGTCGGGCAAGTGCCTCCTCCTTGGCCTTTTGGGTTGGGTCGGTGTGATCCCGTCCCTTGGTTGGAGACCGACTACGCCCCGGTGTACCTCGTCCTCTGCTGTGCGAGAGCTCCTTCGAGGGAGTCAAGCCTGACTTGCCATGTGTCCCGCTGCCGCTTCCAGAGCTTCGAGACAGCTCCTTGCGTCCTCGGGGGCTGTTGGGACGGCTAGGCGTTCCCAGTTCTGAAAGTAGACGGTGGGCTAGACCCTCAAGCGCCGAAGGTCGTGATGGGGATCCATTGCGAGAGGCTTCCTCGAGACTCCGCCGATCGGGCGTGTCCTGCTGTGCAGGAGTGGGCTTCGGAGTAGGGCCTGAGCTGTGCAGCATCTGATCCGCTGTCTTAAAGGCATCACGCCGTTGCTGCACCAGTTCGTCAAAGCGAGGTATGGTCTGCTTGTATGACAAAACCTGCTCCTCCAATAGCTTGAGGACGTTGAACACTCGCGGCAGAGAAGCTTGTGACCATTGCGGCCGTTGTCGGCACTTTTCCATGGCCTTGAGTTGCTCCAGCTCAGGAGACGTCGGTAGCTCTTCAAGCTCTTCGTCCATCTCGGTGTCCACTGTCTCATCATCTTCATGCTTACGTTGCTTCTTTTCATCCTCATCATACTTGTACGTAGTTGGGTTACGCGCGAGCCATCCTTCAATCTTCATAAAACCGCAGATGGCTAGGTTGACAAGTGTTTCCGTCACAGAGAGATTGGTCTCCACTGGGTTGACAAAGAAGTTCTCGAGAAGATCCAGTAGCGCATTGAGGAGAGGATCGTCAGGTCGAAGAGTATGTTCTCCAACGTCCCTGGGAGCTCCCGGGAGGCTGTCAGGGAGTCGCTGGTTGGTTGTCGACACCCTTGGCGCAACAAGCTTAAGTGAGCATGGGTGGCTTTCAAGCTTGGACATGGTATCCCTCAAAACAGCCTCGTACACCTCGTCAAAGTTGTCGTCTCCTCCTATTGTTGCAGCCAATGACATGATGTATTCGACCTCTTGCTCTTGCGCTCCGACGGTTCGAACCGTATTCTGGAGAGGGAGAATCTCGGTTTTGAGGAGAGTGATGACAGCATATCGGTGGTGTCGCTTGAGAATAGCCGACACAAGCTGAAGGGTGACGTGAATTGTCTGCTGGTTTTGCGACCTCAGACATGCGAGAATGAGATCCACGAGGTTGAACAGTAAAGGGGTAGCCGTAATGTCAGACTTCTCGGCCAGCATGGTGGCAAGGTCCATCGACTTGCGCTTTCGTGCCTTGCTAACTGAGGAGCTCGAGCCCGGTCGCCCAGAGGATACAGAGTCAGGCAGAGCCAGGAGGTAGTGAAGAATAAGGTTAATCATATCAGGGTGATCAAGGGATTCGAGGATGCGTCGTAGATAAGTCAATACAGCCACTGACGAGCCTCCATCAATATCAGAGGATTCGAGCAGTGAAGGGTATCTAAGCTGTTAGTAGGTATTAACACCATGTGTAGGGCACACTCACAATAGCTGTTGTAGAAAAATAACTTGAAAGTGCTCCAGCAAGGTCGACTTGACCTCCACCGACCGACAGTGGTTCAAGACATCCTGCCAAAACAAAAGATGCGATAGAAAGACCTCAAGGTGGGACTGAAACTCGGGGGAGCACGAGCTGATAATCTCATAATTAGAAGTAGGATGTTCGTAGTCGGAGAAGGCGAGAATAGGGGGTAGGTCATGGGGGAGATGGTCGATCACCAACTTGCGGCTCAGCTGGCTGTACAGAGCACCGAGACCAGTAGCCATCAAGGTTGACAGATCGCTCTCAACAATCCACTGCTCCAACGGTCCAGAGCTCGACGCCGCCTCGATGATGTAGAGCAAACCCGTCCGTGCAAAGTCGCCCACCTTGCCCTCATGATGGATATAATCCATGAGGATATAAAACAGAGGAAAGTCGGCTCGTTGCGTCCGTCCAACAAACGCCTCGCGAGTATCGTCATCCTTCTCCCTCTGCTGGAGTGCCACGCCGCGGTGTGTCTTGAACCATGCTGGCAAGATACTCGGGTCCAGCCGGATCTTGGTGGTGATGTTGAACGCAAGCTCGACAACGCGCGACTCGGTATCCAGGCCGAGACGCACACTATTAACGCCGGTGATGCGGACGAGGAGGTTGGTCAAGCTGGCGGCAAAGGTCTGGTTCTCGACGAAAGCTTCTTCTTCGCTCTCAATCAGAGTCGCAAAGAAGAGGACAGCTTCCTTGATGATCCACTCATTGTACGAAGTCGTGGCGATCTTGCCGATGGGAATGTAGATCTGCTTAAGCGAGCAGTACTGGATGCATGGATGTGGAAGAGGTCGGCGGCTCTCGTCGCTTAGGATGTTGGTGAGCTCTTGAAGGCGGATCTCGAGTGTCTCGGCAGCGTCGCTATCTCGGGATAGGTTGGACGAGGTCCTCCAAGTCGACTGATTCGGTCAGCAAAGGTGGCATGAGGGCATGTTGGCCGAGTCTCACAAGTAAATGGCCGTATTCCTTCTCGAACCGGTGAAGACGCTTCGCAGGATCCTTTGCCTGATCCTTGCGGGAGGTCCCGGAGGAGAGGGGGCTCAACAGGCGCGACCACTATCATGACGAGGGACAGTTAGCTACCTAGGTAGGAGAGGGGACCCCAGATATGCGGGTGAAGCACGTCTACGGGAGACTCACAAAATCCATGGCGCTTTTGGAGTCATCTCCAGGCGACTATGGTGAGAAAAGACGTGACCTTGATCGCATTCCGCCGCGGGGGATACTTGTAAGTTGTCGTGTTGAGAGCTGGCGTCGTTGTCCAGTCTCAGGAGGCATGTCCCTGGAGAGTGTGGCTGTGGCTGAAAAGTGTGGCTGATGCTGAGGTCCAGGGTAGTTAGGGAGCGTTGCTGGGTTCTTTGAGGTTTGTCTGAACAAGACTGGGGATTGGGGATGCATTGTGTGTTTTAATTATGGTGTTTTTTATTGATACTATTATCTCAGTTCTTTATTCTTCGCCTTCAATTTCTCTCTTTCTTCTTTCTATGTAGTGGACGTGTGTTGAGATGTACGATCAAGGGTCACCATAATGGACAAGGCTCCACCCGGATGTTTGAGGCTCCTTATTCAACTTCATGCGACATCATGCGAAATGGCAAATCACAGAAGCACACTCACTATCGCATAGAAGGTACATTTTTCAACTGAAGCTGTGCCAGATAACCCGCCGCTAATCGGCCATTGGAAATTCTTTGCTCATAGCGAAGAACCATTTACCGGCGTGCGCTGTCGACACCAACAAGATCATCCCGTGCCATTGCCTCAGTTGCGTAACGTAGCGCACTTAGCGCATACCTATCCATTGATCTCCTCAAACTTCTTCTTCAGACGACCGATCTGTCTTGCCTGCATGTCAAGCATCTCTCTGTGGACTACTCGCGTGCGGCCCAGGTCAAGTTCCAATTCTTCCCGCTGTATCTTCTCCTTGCGCTGGAACTCTTCCATGAAGGCACCGGCATCCCGCTTCCACTTGTCGAGGGTAGCGGACCCCTTCGCAATCTTCTCATCAATGAGGGCTGTGGTGCGGCGCTGGAAGCCCAGATACTGGCGCTCCATCTTGCCAGGGCGAGGATAGTAGTCGCGGTCCTGTCAGAGGGGATTAGGGGATGAACAGGCATGAAGGGAAGGAAAGAAAAACTCACGGGGACTTTGCGGGGCTTGCACCGCTGCTTAGGCTCCGAGGAAGACGTCTTCTGATCGGCTGTGGATGTGGTCTTTGGACCGGGTGCGTCCTTGTCTGAGGGCAGGGCATTGCTGGCTGGTCCCGCGCCATCTCCCGTGCCATCGGCCTGGGCACCCTGCTGGTCGAGAGAAGCACAAAGCTCTTGGAGTTCCTTCTTTCTCTTGTAGTCTCTTCTGCGCCGTTGAGGGTTCTTTCTGATCCGAGCGCGAGCCATGGTAGTGAGTTGGGTGTGCGATGCCCGGTACGGATTCAGGGGTAAATGGGAACTGGAGAGTGATATCTTGAAAACCAGGAAAATATGACCCAAATTATGCTGTGAGCACTTTGAATGAGATGGCATTACTGCAAAATGACAATAAGAGTCTTTTCGTTGTTGTGCGGGTGTTAACCTCCGCTGGCAGTGCTGGCAGTGCTGGCCAGCCGGCATCACCACCACCTCACTTGAACCTCACTTTCTGCCGCGCCTCGCAATCAACACGCGTCGCGATGAGAAACGGACCCACTCTGGCCATTTTTCCAGGCAGAACAATAGAGAACAATAGGAATTCAGAAAATCAGTCAACTGAATTAGGAAAAATAAGGCACACGCCGGCAGAATCACTGCGCAATCAGCCCTCCTCCCACCGCCCTGCCAGCTGCCTATATTTACC
>JALLKD010000239.1:0-35343 GCA_023509735.1 Fusarium liriodendri | reverse complement strand
ACCCCCCCCTGCTTGCGCCTCCGCCTCCCATATGTGACCGCCTCCATTTGTGAACAAGAAAGACATGAGGCTTTCAGCAGCCAGCCGCCGCCCATGACAAGGAGACGCAGGTGTTTCGTATCCAATAGTCACTCATTGTTCACCCGCAGTGATTCAAAGGCTTACAAGCCCTGCATTGTTCAGTTCCCGCGCATGGATCAGGCTCTCTCACTGTCTAAGCTTTGACTTCCCACCCAAGGGCTGAGGCTTATATATTTCCTTACCCCTTCGTTGATCACTGTTTTAGCTTTACTCCCCCCTACTACTCCTTTCTTCCCTCATCCTTTCTGACAAAAACAGAAACAAAGATCCGTCAGCTTTTTACCTTTTTTCATTTCCCACTTTTAAAAATCTCTCGTCAGCCATCCCTACAAGAACCCGAAGGACTGGATCCTCTCCTTCTTGTCATTCGACTCTTCATTTCTAGCTTTTGATACCCCATTCAGCGACTTTTTCTTTTACTTTCTGGTCCATCACTTGCAACTGAACCAAAAATCTCCAAATCTTCCATCATGAAGTTCTCCATCTTTGGCCTTACGGCCGCTCTCGCCTCCTCCGTCTCGGCCCTCCCCCACACCCCCCGCGGAGCCTACGCCTCTGCCGAGAAGCTCTCGGCGCGCATCCTCCTCGGAAACTCGGGTCACATCTACATCGCCGACTTTTACTCCCACTCGGGCAAGTTTGAGCTCACCCTCGAGCAGGAGATTGAGGGCGGAAACTCGTGGATGGCCTTTTCCTCCCCCAACCTCTTGTATGCCGTCGACGAGAACTCGGATAACCTTCGTCTCTTTGAGGTCGACCTCAAGGGTAACAAGCTCACCAACAAGACTGAGAGCAAGGATGGCAGCATTGGTGTCGTCCACCTCGAGTTCAACAAGGCCAAGACGCGTCTTGTTGGCGCTGCCTACGGCAACGGTACCATTGATGTCTGGAACACGGAAAAGGGCGGCCTCAAGTTCATCAAGACCATCAAGTCTCCTGGAGAGCTTGGCCCCAACGAGGAGCGACAGGCTGCTTCTCATCCTCACCAGTCTAACCTGGACCCCTCTGGTCGATACTTTGCTGTCAACGACCTGGGCACCGACTCTGTTGTCATCATTGACTCCAAGAACGACGCCTGGAAGGTTGCCTCTAACAACAAGGTCACTGCTGGATGTGGTCCCCGCCATGGCGTCTTCTACCCCAGCGGCGCTGCCAAGGCCACTCACTACATCGTTGGATGTGAGCTGTCCAACACTGCCATCGTCTACAAGGTTACCTACGAGGAGAACACCCTCGCCTTCACCGAGACCCAGACCATTTCCACATACGGCAAGGACCAACCCCCCAAGGACCCCTCAAAGGCAGCTGTCGGCGAGGTCATTCTGGCACCCAACAACAAGGACCTCTACATCTCCAACCGCCTCTCGGGCTACGACACCGACTCCATCGCCCACTTCACCATCGCCAAGTGCGGCACCCTCACATTTGCCGACAGTGTCTCCACGGGCGGCCTCCTGCCTCGCATGATCAGCTTCAGTTCCACCGCCCAACATGTCTTTGCCGGTAACCAGGACGGTCCCTCCGGTCTGGTTGCTCTCAAGCGTGGTAACAACGGCAAGCTCCAGGAGAAGCCTATCGCTTCCCTTCCCGGCTCCAAGTTTGGCGAGACTGGTTTCGGACCCCAGTACGTCCAGCAAATCATTTGAGTGCGATAGAATTGTGAGCGGATGGCATTTTCCATGGCGCTCGGCGTTAGTTAGGCGGATGGGTACAATGGATGTCTTGGAGATTCCTCGACTTGGCGAGCACAGTGTAGTATCTTGGTTAAATCTGAAAAGTCTCGTCTATTCTGATATCAAAAGTCCAATCCCTGTGATATGTGGTTAGCTGTTGAATAATGTGTTTACTGATCATGTATGAGACTTACATGAGTCCTGCAAGCAGTGAGCCAACCACTTCTTGTCCTTCAACAATGAATGACAATGTGTACCCGCTTGGCAACGGATCACTCATGTTTGTGCGTCCATCATGCTTTGTAAAGAGTCAATGCATGAAGCAATGGCACGCTCAAGCCGAATTAGCGCTGTGCCCAAGTACTGTGATCCTCTCTTTTCTTCGTTCAGTCTGAACTTGAATCGCTCGCCATACCTGCACCTCCTCGTCCTGACGTGTCCGCTAAACTATCCTGCAGATGCTTGTACTCTGCGTCTATCAGTTCCTGGTCCGTACACTTGTGTGCTGTCTCAAAATCGATGAGAACGGCTTCTCCGTCGCCGCCTCGGATCAGAAAGTTGTGCTTATTGATATCTCCGTGGAGTATACCCAGCTCGTGCAGCTTTTGTAAACTACGCTGGCACGCAGCCAGGTCGTCGGGTTCTGCGGTCCGGGCGTCCGGAACTTCTTCGATCAAAAAGCCGATGACTCGGCCGTTCTCGTGGATGTGTCCGAGAAACGCGGGGCCGATCCCCCGGCCGTGGATCCACTCGTATGAGGTGGTCTCGGCAGCAAAGTAGGGGATCTCCCAGGGGAATTGCGCAAACTTGGCCAACACCGGGCGATCAAAAGATGGGTGGGTGACGCGGTAGAGGGTCTGACGAACGCGGTCGAGCTCGTGGAGCTCCAGATGATCTATCATGGTCTTGTGCCAGACGTCGCCGATGCCAGGGAGGCTGCTTCGCCTCGTCTCACAGAAGCACGGCTCCCCTGTACGCTCATCCTTTCCTACGCGGCCCTCGTTCCAATCGCCGGGCGGAAAAGGTGGCAGTTGCGAGAGGAGGATGGGGGCATATGTGCGATCCACGCCAGATATGAGACCCCCATCAAGCGTCACATATCGGACGTGGGCGTCGTCGACGAGGAAGCGATACTCGCTCTGCTCGGCATCATCGGGGTCGGCCAAGACGGCCAGTAGCTTGACGTTGCTGTTGGTCTCCATTGAATTGGTGTGCTTAGCTTAGAAGTGAGCTGCTTGCTGACGAGAAAGTGGGAGCTATAAGAAGACACAGGCTTAGATCTGATGGTTCGAGGCTGGGGGTGACACGTGGGGGTTAGTGGTAGCTCATTGCGAGACAAGCACGTGTAGTCGATAGGTCAAAGGGTCTCGGACGGGACGAACAAGGGGAGACTGTGCATCTTTAAGGGCCATTTAACGGCCCCTTGGGAGACCATGTCAATTCTCGGCAATCTCAGTATTTACGCTTTGACTCGTGGGAGCCCATCATCCGAGACGAGACGCACGTCTAGCCCCCCAATCCGATGCTACCAAGGGATCAGGTGGGGGAATGACTCTCTGGTCTGACGATTCTGAGCAGTCGTGGCCGTGTCAAACTCGTGGTTGCTGGGGTTTTGTTTGCAGACGTTGGCCGGCATGCTGCGAGTTGCATACCACGAACAGGCGGGCATTACATTCTCTGGTAGCTCATTCATCTTACGGGTCGCTCGGCGTGTGCTGCGGATCCGTTCCGTTCGTGTCGTGCTGTGCTGATGCCCAGGGTCTTGTTCCATTAGCTGTCCGGGGCATGACCCGATAGGTGTCCCCGGGCGTTATTGACGGCCTAGTCAAGCGCTGAAGATGATCCGGTTCGCTGAGTCATGGTCCTATAAGTGAGGCGGTTCGATGGTGGAGATGGCGTCTATTCTGCAGGGGTTCGGTAAGTGAGTGGCGATGGGAAGTTGAAGTTGGGTTCGGTTGAGCCTCACGGGGAGAAAAAAAAAAGCAAGGAAGATTGAAGTGAAGTGAAGGGGAGGGAAGGAAGACGCCAGGACCGTTCGAGGGCACTTGCCATGCAGGTTCGAGGCCCGAAACCCGTGACCGTGCTGAAGGGTTTAGTTATCAATCAGTGAATTTGTATGGATCCATGGCTGCCCCATCACCTCTTCTCTCCCACAGTAATTACTCCGTTACTTACCCCTAGAGCTGAACATCATCTGCATCGTGGTGTCGTACGACTGGCTCCAACAGTGTCTTGATGGATGCTTCATTTGATGCGTTGTCCAAGCAAGCCACCTGGATGGACATTTTATCGCCTCCCCCGCAGACAAGACCAACAACGCATTTATTTATTGTTACTTGGGCCTGAATCTTTTAATAGCTTGCTTCTGGCTTGCCTCTGGCTTGCATGTTTTATGTCTAATACCTGCATAATTAATTAAATCTCCATCTATACTCAACTTAATACATTCATCCCTCATGCCCACATCTCATGATATCGTCTCTTCTCTTGTCTCCTCATCCCATATCTCCCCCCCCATTCCAAAACAGCCAACCAAACTTCACCCCGCAGGTAACCATCACCATTCGCCTCAGTTCGGCTGATTGGAACTAGGCATCTCGTCTTACTGCGTCTGATACGCTCAGCCCGCATGCGATACCACGGCAAGAGGCGCCCTCTCTGCAGCAGGCATATGCACTCGACTCTCTCGAGGCACACGTTGAAAACCACGTACGCCATACGCATTGTCTCCCCGTCGCCCGCTTAAATATGCACTCTTGTCCGGACCTTGCCCAAGTGGACGACCCTGACCACTTCTTCACCATGTCATGTCCCAACCGTCTGGGGTCGTCCCACGCCCTCTCCCTCCCCTTCATGTCTTAGACGTTTCTCCCTCTTAATATCATCATCGTGCCACTTTTGGCCTGCGATTGGATGTATATCCGACGCCATCTGCAAGTCTCTGCGGTGCACCAGCGCCCTGGGACACCCGTTGATGCCCAGAGCCATGGCCTGCTCGACCCAGCTTTGAGGCTATTCCAGAGGGGTTTGCACAACATTGACCAGTCTCGAGATGTTCTTGTCAAGAGGCAGTTCTCTAGTAACCCCTCTCGAAACAACAACATCAAGATTGGCCTCATTGTCGGCTTCACGCTCGCCGCCTTCCTCGCCGTTGTCATCGTCTTCCTGTGGTTCTATTGCGGTTCTATCCGCTGGACCTTCAAGAAGAAGAAGCATCGGCATCATCACCACAGGCACAAATCTGTCAGTAGTAGAGGGTCTAGGGGTTCTGACAGAAGCGCACCACCTTCACCCAAGTCTGCAACCGACGAGACTCCGGCAGAAGGCAAGCCGGCAGATAAATGAGATGAGATGACATTGGCAAGTTGTCTCCCACCATTGGATGCATAGTTGACTGACATTCTCTAGACCCTTCACTTCCGTGTATGATTCTTCCACTGTATTTATGATGCATATGGTTCCTTGTCGGTAAACTTGTAAGCTGGCTGCATGCGACATGAGCTTGGTCTTTTTGCGATATGGTTGATTGATATTAAGTTTGTTCTTCCTTGGTGACTTTTATTTCCCCTTTGGTAGTTTATCATACTCCTTTAATAGTACATTGGCGCGCCTGTTTATTCTTCTCGACTGTAGTACCGTCTATTACTTCCTATCATCCCGAACAACGCCGTGACGAGGACAGATCATTCCATCTACACCTTTACCACACTGAGGAAAACAATCTCCAATCTGAAAGTCTCTGCCGATTTGAGGAGCATCCATTTCGTTCATCAGTAGACCATCATACTTTGGTACAAACGCGATCGGAGACTGAAGTATTGGTTCAGGTCGTTGAGGTGCCCAATCATTGATGATTATGGGACTTGGAGGGTCGTTGTGCTTGTGGCGACAACGATGATGTCTCTTCCAAAGCTTTCGTTCGTGACGGTCGTGGGCATGTTTATGACGACAATGCCTGTGTCGATGGTGAGGGTCTTTGCATTTGTGGTGGTGCTTCTCGTGATGTTGCTCTGGGATATAAATGTTTGCGAAATAGTCGTGATGCTCACCATGGTTATGAACATGATGGTGCTTCTTGCTGTGTCGACGACGTCCCCCACGAATGTGTGTTTCATGTCGATGCCCATGTTTCCTCTTCTCCCTCTCCTTTATTTGCCTTCGCTTCTCCGCCCTGGTGTTCTCCCAAGCGCAGTAGAATAGACCACTGATGATGATGATGCACAGCAGTGTTAGCCCAGCTGCTATTCCAACCGTCCCAGAGCTAGCGTTTCGACGGTGCAGAGAGAACGTTCCTCTCGAGAAGAGGGTATTGACCTTGACAATGGGCTGGGTACTCGATATATCATTCAGTGGTGCGATCGAACCGATGAATGGATTCTTGACTGGAGCCATGCTGGGGAGTTCTCTGAGCCTTTCAGGGTGTCGATGCTCTTGATCGTCTGCTCCATAGCCATACCAAAGACTGATAGGCGCCATCACAAAAGTGAAGATCTCAACATGTCACCGATAAGTGATTAATCAAATCAGAAAAAGAACCCACGGTTTACTATATATTATCCATACACACAAAGACACGGGTTTCGACACCGACGCTACAAAGCCTTGATGCATATTCGGCTAGCAGCTGTCCCGTTGTGCACATGAAGCTTCTAATTCCTTTATTTTGCAACCAACAAACAATGAAAGTTTCTCTTTTACAAAATACTCAATAAGTTTTCATCTTCTAGATGGTTTGGGGGTTGGTGGCGAGAGGTCCGAGTTGTTTGGTCAAACAACTTGCACGACGGTGCCCGATGCAACATGACAAAGAAACTTGCAATTTTGTTAAAAACATTAAAAGAGGGAAAACATTCTGGATATCTTGAGTTATGTTGCGTGACGGAAAGAAGAAGAAAAAAAGAACACACACCAAACTATGGAAACAGTTCTATCATCCTCCCATGAATCTAACCTCCTTGCCAAACCAAACCAACCCCCTATTTCGCTACCTCTCTTTGTGTCTCCTCTTCTTATAGTTCTCCTGTAAAAATTTAGCTTCCTCGCTAAATTAAACCATTCCCCTTTATCGCTATCTCTCCCTGTGTCTCCTCTTCCTATCATCATCACCACCTCCCTCCTCAAACCCACGAATCTGTCCTAGAGTGCTTCCAATGACATCCTGAAGTCTACCACCCTTGCGGACGAACTTATCATAGAACTGGCAGTCTCTATGATTGGCAGCTCGGGCATTCAACGAGATGATGGTGCTGGACATGGCCTCGAGCTCCGTCTTGAGTGTCTTGAGGTCCAGATCACGACGGTATCGACGCTGGCGTCGACGACGTCTGCGTTCCTCGCGTTCCTCTCGCTCGCGGGAGTCACGTCTGTGATGACGGCGCGAGGAGCGGCGATGCTCTCGAGGGTCTGGTTCGTATTGGGGTTCGGGTTCGTAGGGAGGTGGGTAGGTTTCGCCTTGGAACTCGTAGTAGGGCTCTGCAAAGGTGACTCGGTGACGCTTCTTCTTGCGTCTCTCCTTGTCAGAGGCGTATCTGTCTCCTTCCTCTTCAAACCCCCTGCTTCTATGCCCATCCCTATCCCTGTCTCTATCCCTCTTTCTCTTCTTGTCCTTCTTCCTCTCCTCACCCCTCCGTCCATCATCATTCCCTCCGTTCAACATCCCAAGAACGAAGCTACCGAGACCTCGAAAGTCCTCAAGGTTGATTTCGCCAACCCCGCCGGCACCAACACCCCCACGAGTGCGGTCGCGGGTGCGATTACCAGAGGACTCGCCCATGGCACGCTTGGCAGCTGACCTGGCAGCCGACTTTGCAAGGTTCTTTGCAAACGTTTCCATAAAGCTTGTATTCTCGGGGGGTCGAGCTCGTGAATTGCTGTCGCGCTCTGGACGGCCAAAGAATTGCTCGGCGAAGCGGTCCATGTTGTTTGCCTTGGACGATTCCGTCAGGTGATGGAGAACAGTCTTTGAAATAAAGTAGAGTAACAGAGAGCAAAGATGTCCTTCGTCGTCACTGTCGTACCCGTCGTCTAGATCCTGTTCGTTATCACAGACGTCCCTGTCTTCGAAGCCAACCTCTTCGACGTCAGTGGTCTGACACTTGTCCTCAACCCGAGTCTCTTGTTGTCCAAGGTCGACCTTGTCGTCGTCAACCTCTTGTTTAATCTCTGGATCTCTCCGAGACACCGAGTCGTGAGTAGCAGCAACGTCGTCGTCGCTCCGTCTCTCGACAGCGTCTCCAAGCTGAAGAGACTCCAGATCGCAAAGCTGACGGCAGAGAGACCCCGCAAAAGAATGTAAATAGAAGAAGAAATCAACAAAGGTTGCAGCCTAGAAAGAAAGCGAAAAGGGTGTGTTGCATATATGCAATGCAGCTCGGCGGCCGGCAGATTGACTGACTGACTGACGCCCAACTACAATGAATGTGTGTGTACTTTGTTCCTTGTTACACTCTCCAAAAGACAGAGCATCACGACAGCTGGCGCCAGGCGACTTCCCGCCTTTTTAAATAACATGCGTATACCGCCCCCAAACACTGAGTTGAAACCCATGAGAATCCCAGGTCAGGTGAGACGCGTCAGGTTCGTGATGGGTTGTCCTGAATGATGGAGGCTCGTGGTCACGCGATGTCTTGTCTGAGGCGACTGGACACGGCAATGCAGGAACATGACCGCCATGAGACATTGCCATGATCAGAAATATTCGCTGAATGATCGCCTCGGTTTCTGAATGAATAAAATGACCAGACAGCCTGATTGAGTTTCGGAATTTTGGGAAATTCATACAAAATCGTGATGTTTCCATGTGTGGCTTCGTTGATCAGACGTCGGTATTTGTCTCACCCAGCACATAACACGGTAGGCAGCAGAAGCAACCTCACCTGAAAATCCATCATCATTATTCATTTCTGCGCGAGGTTTCTCGTAGCGCGCTGTCTATATTTACTCTATGCCGTAGTTGTGTGTCGTATAGTTCACCAACGCCCATAGAATGCAAAGGAATCCCTGCCCAGTTGCAAAGTAACACGCTTAACTCAACAACTCCTTGATATCTTCAATGCGTTGTAGCTTCTTCTCTTCGTCGTTCATCATACCCAACGAGGTCGCACTATCACATGTCAGCCTTAATTCGTCACCATCAGTTCGATCAACTCACATGAACTTCTTCCGCTCTTGGACCTTGAGCATCCTCTCCTCAACGCTTTCCTTGACCACAAACCTCTTTACTTGGACTTCCGACTCTTGTCCCATTCTGTGCACTCGATCGATAGCCTGAGCCTCGACCGCAAAACTCCACCAGGGGTCCATCATGAAGACTCGCCCTGCACTCGTCAAGTTGAGTCCCACACCACCCGCACGCAAACTGAGCAGTAGAACGGTAAATCCTTTCCTCTCAGTAAACTCGGTGAGAACTGCTGCTCGAGCCTTTTGGGCCATCGATCCGTCAAGTCGTAGATATTTAATGTTTGCCTTTGTTAGGGCTGGCTCGATGAGGCTGAGAAACGAAGTGAACTGTGAAAACACCACGGATTTCATCCTGGGATGTTCTCTCCGTAGCGCACGCAGTTCTGACATGAGCGCTACGACCTTTGCTGACGAATCGTTGACACCCACGCGCTGTAGGCTGATCTTGGGTTTCTTCGAGACCTTGTCAGGATCGTCGTCATGCCGGACAACCTCAAACAGATCTCGCTGGTTGAGGGGTTCCCGGCAGTTGAAACATCGAGGCGTAACTGCCCTGTCAGTTTCATGCTTGATGTAGTCTAGCAAACACTTTTTGCAAGCAGAGTGCCAACATCCCGTGACTGTCTGGTCATTCATCGGCTCTTCGAAGCAGAGTGGACACTCATTTTCCGCCTCGTCGCGAATCTCCTCCAACGCATGAGCGCCAAAGACCTGGTTGTTATCTTTCGACGCTTCATCCGTTACCGCCGTGAACGAGGTGATGAGCGATTCGAGGTCCATATCGTCGGCAAGACCAGAGACTGCGTCGGAAGCTGCCTCAGCCTCAACCTCATCCGCCACGATATCACGATTACGAACCAGAATAGGATGGCAACAGGACTGGCGAAGACGTAGAATCTGTGCAAAGATGGTGGTAAATGCCTTCATGACGGTGCCTGCCTCAACGTTTTGCGAGAACGTCCGCTTCGCCTTGTTAAAGATGTAGTCATAGACGCTTCGCTCCGTCTCCGACAGTTCCACGTTGACAATCTCAATCTGCTTGGGTGGTAGAAGCACAAGAGGCTTGCCGTCGGGTGTCTTCATATCTTTTGTGCGTCGAAGCACAAGAGGCTCCAACACTGTTTGCACCACATCCAAAGCCCGGACGAACTCTCCACTTTCAAAGGGCACTGTGATGAATGTCCGCCAGAATGAAAAGTTGTTCCAAGGCTCCACGCCTAGGAATCTGACCAAGCTAAACAAGTCTTCCAACTTGTTGACAATGGGCGTTCCAGTCAAGGCCCAGCGGTGGTCAGCTGAGATCTCGTAGCAGGCCTTGGCTGTCTTGGATGATCTGTTCTTGATGTGGTGGGCTTCATCAAGAATCACTCGGAAAAACTTGAGTGAGAAAAGGCCGTTGTGGAATGACTTGTCGCCGTTCTTTGCAGCAATGCTGCTAAACTCGGACAGTACCACGCCGTAACTAGTGATAACTATGTCTGGCGCACTGGCTGCATTGGATGCACAGCAAAGCGCTTGAAGGTTGTTGCTCTTTTCGTTGCCGTAGTATAGTTCAATCTTCATCGTCCCCTCCTTGGATGCCTTCTCTGCCTCACTCTGCCACTGCGATAGTAGTGACATGGGAGCAACGACGAGCGTTGTACAGGGCGCTGGAAGAACAGACTCGGAGTTCATGCCCAGTCTTGTAAGTTGGTTCACACTGGAGATGCCACTGGCGGATTGGCGAGCCTGATGAGCAACCTCTGATCGGTGTGTATGAACCAGACTCAACATTTGAATCGTCTTTCCGAGTCCCATCTCATCGGCGAGAATGCCACCAAGACAGTGCTGCTCTTGAACCGGAAAGTCGAGAGAGAGATCACCAGAATACGGATTGACGTAAAAGTTGGGCTGTCCCTCGACTGGCGGTAGGTCCTTGTCGTCGACATCCTTGAGAGGCCAAGTGTATTCCTCCCACAGAGGATGCATCGATGGCTCTCTGTTACTCTTTTCATCCTTCTCCTTGGCCATCATCCAGTGTAGCGCTTGCTTTTGGTATGGTCGAAGATCCATAGCAAACGTCTCTGCCGGCTCCGCTTCAGGGGTACTAAAGTCGAAAGATTGCGCCTTCTTGTAGAGAGCGTCGAGTTGATCCTGCTCCAGCTCCTCCCCTTCTTCCGTGTCTGAAGAATTTGAAGAGTGAACTTCTTTTCCATTGGCAGTTGTCTTTTTGAGGTCTTTCTGCTTCTCCTCGTCTTGCTCAGCAGCCTGAAGGAGTCCCTTACGACCATCCTTCGCAGCGGCATTCGTCACGGTCGGTTGCAAATTGACTTCCTCAAAGAGTTTCACCAGGGCAAACTGCCGTAGCCGAAGGTTCTTCTCATCAGTCGTCTCGTTTTGCTCAAAGAAGACGGCCGACCGGTCGTCAGCTAGCTGAAAGGAGCGATCGAAAAAGGCCGAGTTGAGTATGAAGCACCGTAGTTGCAGAAATACGGTATCGCTAGTCCGAAGCCTCTCAGGGATGTAGACGCAGGTTCCTTCAAACTTGCAGACCTTCTGATCGATCAATGTCGATACCCACTTGGCCGTGTCCTTTGATAGTCGTCCGATTTCTGTCCCACTTTGTGTCGTAAAGCGCACAACAATATCAACTCGCCGTGAAGCAAAATTATTGGCTCTTGAGGGTGTAACAGAACCAAATTTCCCCTTGACCTTTGCTGGTTGTGGCGGCGGGGCCTTGTGTCGCTCGATCTTGACAATATCGCCATGCTTCAGGAGGTTGGTTCCGCTTCGAGTGGCCCATCCTTCAGCGCCAAATGCTCCTATGTATCGAAAATTCGGCATTCGCTTTTGTGAGATCGTAGTTTTCGGGCGTTCTGTGATAGCGCTAGGGGAGCGACTCGAGCTGGCGGGGGTAGGTCTCGACGGGGCCGACAATGACGGTTTCTTGGTAAACTTCTTGTACGTCCCGTCAAAGTACATATTGACGGCTCGTTCGAGGTTGTCTCCGCAATGGTCCCTTATAGCGGAGAGAACATCGGAGCTGACCTTGTCGCCAATGAAGGCCTCAAAGGTCTCCTGATCGAAGGACACGGAGGACGATTCTTGTAGGTCGGACGGAGGTGGAGGTTGTGATGGTTGTGATGTTCCATTTGCGGATCTTTCGACAAGGACGTTTCTATCATCTTGTTCTAGCTTGATATCATCATCCTCGTCCTTGAAAAAGCGTCTTCGTGGCTGTAGCGGGGATGAGTCGAGGTTGCTTGGTAATGCTGGATCAGAAGAAGCCTCTGAAGGGTCGACAAAGAACCTGCGCTTCTTTGCAGGAGGCTCTTGAGAACTGTTGAAGCTCATATTTGCCGAAATTCACCCAAATTGAGCGGATGTAAAAATTCCATACAAGAGTTGGCCGAAATGTCGAACCCAAGCTTCATGCCCAGATGATCGTCTCAGCGTCGCGCAGGGAGACGCGATCCGCTATTGTCGGCGCGCGCCTTGGTGTCAAGTGGTCACATGACCGCGCGATTCCTGAGAGACCACTTAATTGATGTGGCTGAGAAGTGTGGCTGGTAGCTCCGACGTCATGAAAAATTTCCCGACGATTGGAAATCCGACGTTCATGGGTGGCCGTGTCTAAGTCGCAAGACCGTCATGTCCATCATATCACGACCAGCACCGCCGCTTTCGAGGTGAAACTCGCTGCTGGAGACCAATTCTTGCTGCGTAACCTTAGCTTAAGCTAAGCTGCATGTATCGTCCACGGCTTCTGGGCCAGAGCCTTCGAGGCTTCGCCCATGCCCGGACGAGTCGCCGAACCTACATTACCGATGCCGACGTCGAATCTGCAAGACGGTACTGCTACACACAACTACAGTACGATTAATCCTCTCCTCAACGCCAATTGAAACTAACATTCTCTAGAAATAGCGACTATGACGCCCATCTCATCCGACGCTTCGTCCCCTCTCCCGTCCAAGACACATACGCCGCCCTCCGAACCCTCAACCTCGAGCTCGTCCGCCTCCCTGAGCTCGTCTCCAACCCCACGATCGGGACCCTGCGCATGAAGTTCTGGCAGGAGTCCATCGACAACACCTTCGCCGGCCGACCCCCCCGCGAACCCATCTGCATCCTGCTACACAAGAGCCTCCAAGACCTGGAGGCTCGCGCCGGGACCGCAACCAAAAAGTCTATCAAGTTCTGGGTGTCGCGGCTGGTGAGGACGAGAGAGAAGCACATGTCCAATCGGCCGTTTGGGAGTTTGGCAAGCTTGGAGGAGTACGCTGAGAACACATATTCGACCTTGATGTATGCGACATTAGCGTCCCTGCCATTGCGCTCGATGAATGTCGACCACCTTGCGAGCCACATCGGAAAGGCATGCGGCATCGTGGCCGTATTGCGCGGGATCCCCGTCTTGGCAGCGCCACCTTCACCGGTGAATACACCATCAGGCGAAGTTCCCTCCTCACGCGAACCAGCCCTACTGCTTCCGCTAGATGCAATGGCAGAGGCGGGGGTCAAAGAGGAGGAAGTCTTCCGACAAGGTCCCAATGCGCCCGGCCTTCAAGACGCGGTCTTCCAGGTTGCAACGAGGGCCAATGATCACTTAATCACAGCGCGCGAGATGCTCAAGAGGTTAAAGGCCGGCGAGGACCCAGGCCATGAGTTTGAGCATCACGGAGAGGGTGAACATTTCTACGAGGAGGAAAGTGACACAATAAAGGAGATACGCCAGGGCTTTGGCGTACTTCTGGAGGCTATACCGGCAGCTCAATATCTGCAAAGGCTAGAAAAAGCTGATTTCGATCCGTTTGGGGTCAAGACAGCGGGTTGGAAGCTGCCTTGGAATATATGGCAGGCTTTGTCCAAGGAGCGGATTTAGGTTCTGAGGAACCGTGTATTTCGAGGTGTGCCTCGAGTGTAACCCAAAATACTACTGTACTATAGACACGAATATGTATCAATATGATCATGAACAAACGTCAATTGAATGTAATTGAACATGTGAGATCTTTTCATCCAATGTCTTTAGTCGTGAACATCGGAGGAGGGGTGTGCCCCACTTGTCATGAAGCTTCACCGAGTTCTAGCCCACCCTTCACCACGGCTGATCCTCGGCATCAAAATTCGAGACCCAGAAATCCATTCAAGCTCGGCGATAGTACCATCTCGAATTGCTCTGTGACATTCTCATTCTTTTTGTAGATGTCATCGCCAAGATGCTCTACGAACTCATTGCAATTGTGCGTCCCTATGTCAATCTCCTGCAAACTAAGCAAGCTGACTTCAAATAGGTCCGACCGGGCAACCTCTCCGAGGTGAAAGAGTACGCCTCCACCGAACCCTTCGAACCAACGACCGCCCTCGTCCATTGACTAATTTCGCCCGTAGAATCGCCCAGACTGTCGGCTCCCTCGTCCTCAAGAACGGCGGCGTCGTCCGCGGCCTCGCCAACTGGGGCGTCTTCTCCCTCCCCAAGCCCATCTCAGTCCATCAGATGAAGCACACCCACGGCCACTACTTCGTCATGCGATACGACGCCGCCTCCAAGGTGCACCAGGATGTCCGCAACACCCTACGCCTCGAGCCCCGTATGATTCGTGCCGCCCACGTTAAGCTTGGAGATGGCAAGCTGGAGACACTGGCAAGATTCGGACCACCTAAGTGGAAGACGACAGGCAGCGAGGCATAGAGCGGGCGGATGGGAATTGAAACGATAATTACCTTACGACGACCAATTTGCGGCTGACGAAGAGGAGGAGCAAGGTTATGCTGTAGGATACTCAAGAGTATGAGGATTGAGGACCTGGATAAGTCCGGAGTCAAGAGTCCAGGCATGAGGATGCCGTGTACATTTAAAAACACACTGCCTCGGGGATGGCAGTCACGGTTGTATGAACTACTATAGAGCCCAGAATCTCTGCATTGCATTTCACTACCGTCCCCCTCGAACCTGGCCATGCCGGCGCTCCTGAGCCGTCCATAGCCGGGCTCAGTTAACAACTAAGACAATGATAACCTCGATCTGTTTGTGTGTCGCTACCTATCTATCATAAAGTCATCAATTGCAGCCACACCAGTGGCCTGAGTGCCCTTGGCTAACGCCGCCCTATCTAGAAACGCTGCCCGCTGCCCATGCTCCTGGTTGGCCCTTGCACGATATGTTGTCTGTGAAAATGCTATGTGGTGAACAGGCCGAGGCCTCGTTCACGTCGTTATGTACTCCAATCCATCTCAGTGTCGCCTCCGTGGTCACGAGTCCGGCCATCTCTTCAATTGTCGTCAACATCCATGCCGTCAGCCTTACCGATACCCTTCTCGCGGCACCATTCGACAAAGTCATCGATGACACTTGGCCACGCGCCGTCCTCGTTCCAGAAAGATAGTGACTCGTCTGACAGAGATTTGACGGCAAACTCGAGTGTCATATTCCACATATCCTTGTTGACAGACCGGGTCCACTTTGCATTAAGGAAGGACTTCCACAGGTCTAGCCAGTCGCGGTTCGCAGTCTTCCACTCCATTCCGGGGGAGGCAAATAGGATGTCCCAGTAGACGAGGGCGTTCTCCAGGCCGAGGGCCTTCTGGTCGGGTTCTCGTCCTGCAACGAAAGCGTACCGATATACCTTCTTGAACAAGTTGGGGTCGGAGGAGAGGGATGAAATCAGTCGTCGAAGATGGGCAGCATGCTCCTGGTGTGTTGCCCCAACTCTAGATGACCAGTCAGTATTACACTTCGAAAAGGCGACAACCCTTGTCGGACATATATGAGGTACTGACCCAGTGTTTTTCCATCCATCAACATATCCCCTCCTGGTAATCATTCCCACAGAGGGTGCCTGGAGAAGTTCTAGGACTACAAGTAGTTCTGCGTTCTCGATGTTGATCTTGAGCTTCTCGGTGAGGTAAGCCATAGTGGAGTCAAGCTCCAACTTGTCCTTCTCATCGTTACTGTCTAAACGAGGTCATGAGCCAAAGAATCGGAAGCAAGCGTTTGTACGATACTGACCCTGCAGCTGGTCGAATAATGATTCCAACTTGGCCTCGACTGGTGATGGTCCCTTGCCATTTCCGTCCGAGGAGAAGTACCTATTTGGTTCGTGTCAGACAACAAATACTTTAATAAGTTCCTAGTAATAGAGTGTGTAATGCACTGGCATAGGATTCGGATGCAGCCGACTTGGCTGACAAGATTGCTGCGCACTCGGTTGAGGTGATGTACCGCGCTTTCGACTTGTTGGACGTCTCTCCGGGTGACCCCTTGTAAGACGTCCCAAGACCAACTTTGCTGGACTTTTTGGATAGGGACAAATTGGGAATAACGCGGGTTGCGATACGCCTCTTAACACCCTCCCAATTCATATTTGGTCTATCCCGGGCTCCCGAAGATGTTGAATGTTTGAGTGACTCTGGTGAGACGTGGTGTCGAGCTAGTTGAGAGCCGTCTATAAGCCGGGACAGGGGAGTGGTTGTGTCAAATCGAAGTCGAATCCAACAACACCAAGGAGGACAAGATTTCCATGACCCAACCACCGATCATCCGTAGAGACAATGGTATTCGAAAGACAAGTCAAAGCCCCAGGACAGAATCGAAGGGTTCAGATTACCCCTTTAGAGCAAGCAGTGTTTCAGTGCCATCGGCGTCACTGTCGGTCATACTCTGCTGTGCATCCAACAAATGAGCCGAGCAGCAGTGGGCCTAGTCGATATGACGAGGCACAAGGGGCAAACCATACCCGGCGGTTCCAGATGCAATGCATGGCCGGATGAATTGACCACATCAGGCTGGCGCAACAACATCATGACAAGAAAACAAAAGGGTGATGTAACGTGAATAGTCGAGGTAGGAATAGTCAAACCAAAGAGATAAAAACTCACGTATCGACGGCTTCGTTCATCTTGAAGCTTGCATTCTTGAGGAACTGTTACGGCCTATGTTAGTCAAACTAAGCTTGATCATCGTTCGACTTCTCCAGGCTAAACAGCGTCACCGCTGCAACCCCCGACTGCTGCGCCGGGACCGATTTAGTCAAATCGCGGAGAGCTTTCGTATCGTGGGGCTGACCGACGCCAAGACAGGCCCAGGCTGCCTGAGATAGACTGGCCATATTTTGCTGGGGGAAAAACGTACACGAGTAGCCTGACGCTCTGTGGCACCAGTCAAAGATACAAACTGGGCGATGAGCACCTTCTGCTGGGCGGAAGACGGCGGCGGCATCTTGAAGGTAGCCGACTGTGGTTTCGGGTTTGTTTATAGTTGTCTCGTCTATACGTCGGTATTGAGGGTGAAGTAGCCCGGTGTTTGCTAACGTGGTCGAGATGTTGCACCAAGGATCGCCCTGGTATGTAGGTATGTATGGATGCTCGGCGAGGCGGAGGATGTCGATTGAGGCCAGGACCGAACGATGGCCAGGACGAGATCGAGGTGCCCAAGGTCGGGTTTACGAGTGGACCGAACAATAGCGGAAGGTGTCAGGCACGGCGGAGTCTTCCCAAAGATGCGCCGTTGCGCTCGAGTGGCGGTGGAAGAGGGGAATGAGATGCAAGTGGATGGAGGGGTTCTGAGCTTTCGCGACGAGGCTGCGATCTTAGCTGATGGTGGGGTTTCTTTTAGTGAGCGGGGCTCAGTGAGTGCTGCCCGTCTCTCGGTGCTGTGCGTGCTGTGTGAGGCAGGTGCCTCCAGACAGACAGCTCCATTCCGAGACCCTGGAAGCGGCCATGTCGCACGTGCTTCACTGACTTTATTTGTTGTACTCTGCTGGTCTTCTTTTTAATGTAAACTAGACATTGTTTTTAATTGCTTTCTATACAACTGTGCTCCTAAGCTTCATATGATAGCTTTATTCAATGAGTTCCGATTCAGGATCCATGATGAATCTGCCATCTTGAACAGGAAGGCCTCTAAATTTAGATCATGATCTCTATTCGCACTGTACCATCTCACCCATCAGCACGCCAACTTCACCGCTTCAGTGGACGTTAGTGATACTTTTCACAGTGCGAACTGAATCACAGACCTAAAAGCACCTACCCCCGCCCCAGGTCATGACGTCCATCCGGTCACGGCGTAGGCGACCACTTGACGCGGTGCCGATTATCAACGCGTCTCAAAAACATTATCAAAACCTTCAACCCCCTAGGTTGCAACACCACAGCAACCGCCCCTGGCAGAGGAATCAACATGGCCTCGTCCAACGCTGTTGACGATGAAGATGTTCATATCGACCCGGCAGAACCTCTCAAGGGCATCATCGTCTGCTGTACGAGCATCCCTGCTGAGCATCGTGTTAGTAAACCAAAGCCTCCTCGTGCCGCTCATGTGCTCGCATTTCCTAACATCCTCGCGCTTGTAGACAACCATCGCTGGCAAGGTCTCCGAGCTAGGTGGCGTTCACAAGTACGATCTCACTCCCGACGTTACCCACCTCATTGTTGGCGACTATGACACGCCCAAATATCGACATGTTGCCCGTGAACGCCCCGACATCAAGGCCATGGATGCTGCTTGGATCGAGGCACTCAGCGAGTTATGGAAGAACGATGATGAAATCGATTATCGAAAACTCGAGTCCGAATATCAGCTGAAGCCATTGGAGAAGCGAGGTGTCGACCCTTCGGTCCAGCCGCAGGAAGGGGAGACAGGGAGGGATTCGTTAATGATCTGTCTCACGGGCTTTGGCGAGCAGCGGGACGAGATTGCCCTCAAAATCACCTCGAACGGCGGCAGATACACCGGAGACCTCACGAAGAAGTGCAGCCACCTCATCGTCAACAAACCCGAGGGCAGAAAGTATGAGGCGGCCAGGCAATGGGGCATCCACCCCGTCACCCTCACCTGGCTGGACCAATCCATTGCACGAGGCATGATCTTGGAGGAGACCAAATTCGATCCTATACTACCGCCTGAGCAGCAAGGAAAGGGGGCTTGGGTCACGAGAGAACTCAAAAGGACAGCAAGCAAGCGCTCCAGGTCAGCCGTGATAGCCGCCGATGAAGGACCTAGGAAGCTAAGGAAGACGGCCAGCATGAAGCTCAGCTCACAGCGTAACAACCTCTGGGGTGATATCCTTGGACGGTCAACCTCGAGAGAGTACTCGTTTGCCCACGAGAATAATTCAGAGGCAGAGAAGCCCCAGGATCAACCTCAACCCGCCGAAGTTCAACCCCTTGCTCCTATTGTCCCAGAGAACCAAGGCATTTTCGCCAACTGCTACTTCTATATTCATGGCTTTACTGCGCAGCGGACATCAGTTCTCCAGCAGACAATAGCTACGCTGGGAGGCTCTATTTGTGCTTCAGTACAAGAAGCTGCCCTTGGCAAAACTCCCAGACCGCCCGTCAGCCGCTTCCTCATCGTCCCTCAAAACTCTCAACCAGATACCCACCCTCAAGAATCCTACGACGACCTACATGTTGTGACAGAGTATTACATTGAAAAGTGTCTTCACAACAAGCTCTACTTTGATCCGACCAAACACGTCCTCGGCAGACCCTTTCCTTTCTTCCCCATTCCCGCCTTCAGCAACCTCGTCATATGCAGTGCCGCCTTCACTGGCATTGAACTCAGTCAGGTCGCCCGAGCCGTCGTCCAACTCGGAGCCAAGTTTGATGGGGACTTTCGCAAGACTACGGATGTCTTGGTGTGCAGTTCTCTCGCTTCTATGCGCAAGGAGAAGTTACGCATGGCACTTCGATGGGGTGTCCCCGTGGTGTCGGGTGACTGGCTGTGGGAATGTATATCCACTGGCTTCAAGGTTCCTATTGACGACTTTATCTTCCCTGAGATCAAGAACCGATATGAAGAAACCCTCAAGCCAAAGCCAAAGTCTGTGGAGAAGAAGGCCCCTGGGGCACAACCCAGACCGCTAGGCAAACCTATACAACGTACTCATTCAGAGCCCTTCGGCGCCAAACTCGCGATACCCAAGGCTCCCGCATTCGCAGGAGTCGACACGACGGCGTTTGATCACGATTCTCCCGAGAAGCCGCACCGCAAGAGCATCACTCGCCCACCACCTGAAGCAACTTCCACCACCTCGGCAGACTTTGCCACAGCTCGCACTCACCAAGCCGCCACCACAAGCCTACCTCAGGACGATGGCTTCGACGCATCTCTCGCTGAAGTCCCCTCAGAACACCTTAACAAGCCCCCATCACCCACAAAGAAACAAGAACCCATGCCACGCACCCGCTCCGACCCCACCAGCAAATCCTCTACAACCACACACCAGGACACTGCAACTCACCAAGACACAACAGAATCTCATGACAACTCACACCAAGAGCGTATCCAGCAGCTGAAGCAGCAACAACAGAAACAACAGCAACAAGACGCAGAACAAGCTCGACTCCGCGCTAAAGCCGCCGAGCGCCGAGCCCTCTCCACGAAACTAACATCTCTCATCGAGACCACAACTCCAAACCTCACATCCAACCTCTCACACACCTCTGATGACCCTGAGCACCCTCCCCCGCGGCCTCGCAGGCGCCAGATCCTCGGCCGTGCTATCAGTAACGCCTCCAACGCCAGCAGTGTCGCCTCCCGTTCTGCGCATGACCCTGAGATGATGGGCGACGACTTCAACTCAGCAGAACCCAAGGAGGTTGAGCCGCCGTCGACACAGCTCGAGTACCGTGATGAAAAAGCCGAGGAGTGTAGGGCTGCCCTGATAAGTCGGATGATGGGGGAGAGTGGTGATGTCAAGCCAGTAGCGAGGGCTACTCAGAGCGTTGGGGTAGTTGGCGGACGGACGATGAGAAAACGATAGGTCAAAGGAACTTGGAAATCGTATATACACAACTCGTACAATGTCAGGAATAATCCACAAGTCTCATAAACTGTTGAGATATCACAAATAGTAAAGGTCCCTTGAGCGTAACTTAAAGCATCACCCCCTGAATGACAGGAGGCGACGGTAGAATCTATTAGACAAAAAAACTTTAAGATCATACACAAAGACCCATTCGACTAGTGCCTAAACGCTTTTTTCCCACCGGTCTGGCCCGTCATATCCCGTTCCCGAGTCCCTTGAGCCAAAAGTCAATTCCACCTAATCCGTCCAAGTTCCAGTGTTGGCATGGGCTTCCGGATGGTGCCCTCTATAACGTGAAGTGAAGAGAAGAAAAGAAAAGAAAAGAAAACAAACAGCGATCAGTAGGCTGGCAAGAGCCAGTGTAAAGAGGAGAATGAAAGAGGGAACCGCCATCGCGTGCTAATTCCCAACCCGATAGTGACGACGCTGAACCCTTTGGGTTGAAAGCCAAAGTCTTCTCTGAAGCACCCCTAGTAGGGGCTATGGGGAAGCAAAGGCTGAAAATTGTGGCTGGGTCGTGAGAAAAACGAAGGAGCGGTATCATAGAGGATCGTAGTCGAGGACCTTGGTTGCTGATCCAAACCTGACCCTGAGTAGAAGCGTTGCGATAGATCAAGCATACAACCGGGTCAGGTAAACAACCTCAGTGCCATGTCTCGACGGACAATGGCACATCAGGGTGATTCAAGCGTTTCTCGCAGGGGTCAAAACTAGTCCACCAAGTCCTTGCTCGACTCGCCGCGGGCATCCTGAAGCACCTCTGAATCCATCTTTGACCATCGATAGTTAATTTCCTCTCTGCATCCTAGTTAGCATTGTGCTTCTCAACACACGAAAAAGGGTCGCACTCACAGTGTCTGCCGCAGCATTTTGACTCCCCTCTCCCGGCAAAAGAATAGGAACCGTCTCATTGTTCGATCCCGCTTGAAAGACGCCATTACGTCTCCACGAGGTCCTCTATCTCCATCCGTACTGGCGCTAACCTTCTTCATCACAATGTGAATGCGGAGCGCCTCGATATTCCAGACCAGTTCCTCAATCTCGTCAAGGTTAACGTGGAAATCAATGTGATCTTTAAAGAGTCCCCAAGTAACTGGCTTAACGTCCTTCAGGACTTGATGCTGAAAGCAACCTGCTGATTGGAGCCAGGTCCAGTACTGAGTAACACTGGGCGAGCTCGTGAAGAATCGGTTCTTGACTTGGTATAGTCGCCAGTCATCCCTGGTGATTTCTCCGCCGCTGCAAGAGTCTGTGTCAGAGAAGGCGTCTGAATGAAACTCGTCGTGAATCGGACCTGCAACAGGCGACAGGTATTTTGGCTTCTTGTTCAGATGAGTACTGAAAGGGGTTTCAGGACCCATAGGAATCTGGCTAGCCAAAGGGGACTGGTCGACAAAGGAAGTCTCACGCGGTGTGCTGACGACAGAATGCATGCTCTTGCGCTTCTTCAGGGGCTTGGGCGTATTGCTGGGACTACCTTGGCTCTGACGCGCCTTCAACCCTGAGGGTCTTCCAATGTTCTTGAAACCATGCTTATATCGCAGTGCAGTCAGCTTCGGGTCATGATAGAAGTCATGAACTGTCCGAGGGAGGTTGAAACTGGGTCCTTCAGCCAGGATCAACTCGTGGAGACGCTGGCGCATCCACTCAACAGGTTCGATGTCGAGTTTAAACTTTTCCAGTTCTGACATTGTTTCTGATAGACGGAACAGTGTGTCGTAAGAGGTGATACCGCCTTTTCCTGATTGGGTGTACTTCTTGCTGAGTAGTTGATATGGACTGATGGGGCCTGTCTCGTGGAACTCGAGGATCTTGATGCCACGGTTGACCTGTCTGCCAATCTGGTACTTTGACGATCCACCCTTTTCTTGCTTGGGACCGGCCTCGATGGCAGCCTGGTGCTTTTCGCGCCATCGGGCCAATTGAGGCTCGATCAATGTTCTCACATTAGGCCAGTTAGACTCCCAGTAGGGATGGGTTTCGTCCACCTTGGTCAGAGGCACGCCTTCAACACACTCGGGATATATGTAATATTCTCCGTTGTGTTTGAGAACCAGATTTTCGCGTGAGATCTCTTCCAAAGCTTCCTCGGAAGGAGGAGACTCGGTCGGCTGAGGCGAGGGTTCGATTGGCATGGATGCTGGTGTTGGTCGTTCCTTTTCGGCCGAGGGAGGTCGACTTCTGATGTTGGCCGGGGTGAACCCAGGAGTCACTCGATACTCTTGGGGTGTCGGCATCTGCTCTGGCTCGCGTGCTGATTGGAAGCCATCGGGGGCCCTGTTATCCTTCACAGGGGTATCAAACTCGGTAGTAGGCTGAAGAATGTCGGGGCGAACGGAGCGGGGAGCATGCGAAGGAAGGGCAGAACGAGGAGCATCTGATCTAGGTTGGAGTTGGATGGGCGGCAGAGGCGTTACCACGGGATCTATCATGCGCTCAGGGGCAAGATCGGGCCTGGGCACTGGTGTCGGCTGGCTGGAGGACACAGGTGAAGGCTCGTAGACTGGTCTGTAAACCGGCTCCACAATACGTTCCAGAGCTGGTACAGAAGCTGGTCCTGCAATTCTTTCGATAATTCGTTGAGGACCTGGTTCGCGGGAATGCTCGGGACCTTGCGGGGGAATTCGTTCAGGGACGCGTTCAGCAAAACGCTCAGGAAGACGGTCGGGTAGTCGCTCAGGCAGTCGTTCAGGCAGTCGTTCAGGTAGCCTCTCAGGTAACCGTTCAGGCAGTCGCTCGGGTAGTCGCTCGGGTAGTCGCTCAGGAACTCGTTCGGGCAGTTGTTCAGGAGCCCGTTCAGGAACTCGGTGAGGTAGTCGTTCAGGAGATCGTTCATAAGGTTGTTGAGATACTCGTTCAGGGGCCTGTTGAGGGATAGGCTGAGGTGATGGCCGGTGTGAAGGAAGTCTAGCACGTTCCTCGACTCTATGAACTAGCTGAGGTTCAGGTTGAGGCGTAGGTTCAGGTCTTACTTGAACCTCAACAGGCTGTGTCTGAGCTTCGGGTTCCGGTGAGACTCTCGCCTGAGCATCCTTGGACTCCTTGTGTTGTCGCGCCCTCTCTCTGGAAGCTAGTATATCAATCGTTTCTCCAGAAGCATCATGGCAGCCCTGGCGATTCCACTCGCAATTACCACACTTCTGGAACAGATCCCCTCCAACGATAATGCAATCATCGAATGCCCCTTGATTCTTATCACACGAATGGCATCGCTTGGTTTGGATCTCTCCAGTCGCTTGGATCATGCAAGCCAACCACTTGACACCCTTTGCCTCGGATCGCTCATAGATACTGGCGAGATGTGCGTCATTAAAACGGCGGCCTCGGCGAATCTTGACGGGTCGTAGGACCTCGAGTTCTTGGATTCCCTCGACCCACTGATTCCAGGGCTCAATCCGTTGCACTGGTCCAATGACATTGCCGTCAGCATCGACAACGTCCACGATGGCATCGGGCGTGGGCGTATCGCGGGCAGCGTTATTCTCGTGATGCTCAATGCCTTCCATGCTCTCTCCATCAGTGGGCTGAACGCTTGTCGCCTCCGTGAGGCCGTCGGCGGTATTTAGTCGAGTAGAAGCTCCATTCGTCATGGACAGGCCTGGCATATCCTCGGGAAGAAGAAACTGTTCCGCGTCAGGGTCCTCAGAATCCTCAGAACCAAGCTCTTCGCCTCTCTTCTCCTTGAAGAACCGGCGCATCGTCCTCCATATCTCCTGTTGCCTTTCGGCCTGCGCTTGTCGTGATTTTCGGTGATCCTGTTCGATGCACTCCAGTCGAGCTGCCTTCTCCTCGCATTCTTCAGATACACGAGCCAACTCGGCCTCGACCTTTGCCAGTTCTCGAGCCAGACGGGTTTGCGACTCGGTCAGCTCGGTCCGTCGCCCCGTAAGCTCACTAAGCTTCATTCGCATTTCGGTTACCGATAGCTGATACTCCTGTTCGGCCTTGCTGTTCTCTGATTCTCGTTGGCGTCGAATTTTAGCCCAGAAATTGCGTTCTGTCTCGTCCCAGACAGACTTGTGCTCCTCAAGAGGGAGGGCAGCCATGGCGGCAGCTTCCTCTGTTGAGGCCATATGGGACCGGTGTGAATTGGTAGTTATCCTCAATGTCTTGTGAGCAAGAGCGAGAGTTTGCGCAAGTGAACTGTCGATAGTTCATCTAATTGAGCATTGATGGTGTTTGTCTAAGTGAAGATTCGAGGTCAGATTCGGGATGCACGTGACCGAGTTTATGCGGATGAGATGAAAGGGAGCCACCCATCTACAGGTGGCCGAGGCGTCCCACTACCTACCTAGACCAGGTGAAAAAAAAAAAGTTCGAGAGACCAGATCGAGTCGGAGGAATTGGAAGATCGCCGTGGTGGCTCCAGTCCGATGGTCCGAGGGCCAAAATAGAGTCGTGGGGCGCGTGCTCAAAGCGGGCGGGAATTGGACGAACCGCCTAAAAAGGACAAGCTGAGGCGATGGGTTGGAAATTGGAAATGAGGAGCAGGATGGGTGCGTAGGACGAAAAAAGGGTGTCGATCCTCAAGTCAATCCGATTGACCCAGATTGACCGATAGTAGCCAAGGTTTGCGCAAGATGACAATCGCCTCCCACGAGCAGTGCAGTGCAGTGTAGTTCTGCAAGACGAGGAGGGAAAAAGTAAGGCAAGGGGCTTGAGTATCGTCACGCAAAGCTCGATAGTCGTCACGACTGATTCTCTCTCTCTCTCTCTTTTCTTCTTCCTGACTGCTTCCCTGCGTCGTCAATGGCGTGTCTTGGAAAAAACCGGGCTCAACCCAACAGTCAGACCCTTTTTTCGAAATCGCTTCCACCACCCCCGGTCGCGCAAATGAGCCCACACTCTGCGCCGTGGGCCACACCCCCTGGTTTGGAGCGCACCTTGTTTCCTGACTTGCTCAAGGGGCGCGGAAACAAAGGGAGCCTGGGGAGGGAAAAGAGATCAGGAAATAAAAAAAGAGAGGTAAGCGGGTACGAGCGAACCAGAAGTAGGTGGTGAAACCGAGGACGCGATAGAGATAGCGATCGCTGCGATGGTGGAAATTGATTGTGAAGAACGCGGACGCGTTGCGTGGAACGTTGCACGACCGTGGCGCGCAATTTGTTGCCTGGTGATAGGTGTAGTCAAGAAAAAGGCCTGGGCTGGATAGGGATTGCGGCGCGGCGATAGGCCTTTTTTGGTGGGCGAGATGACGGAATAAAAAAGGCGAGAAAATCGGGGTCGGAGTCGGAAGGAAGGTGGGAGATAATTAAGGGAAGAAAGGAAGAAGTAAGAGAGAAGAAAAAAAAAATAGGCTTCAGACAGAAAGCCTATAGGCGGATAAGCTTGACCGAATGCACCTTGAGAGAGAGTAAAAGGAAAAAGTGTGTGGGAGGGATCCCGTCGAAAGAGGAGATGCAGAAAGGGAAAGAAAAAAGGCGAAAAGGAAAAAGAGAGATAAGTTTAGTAAGGTTGTGGTTAGGAGGAGGGAAGGCGTCAGGAAGTGCCAGTGCCAGCTCCTGCTGCTGCTGCTGCTCCTGCTAGGTACTAAACTTCTCGACCAACCGAAAACCATGGGTCAAATGAGAAGAGAGGATTTACGTGTGAATGCGGAATAGAAAAAGGCTACTAAGGCCAGGTATGGAAGCCAGGAAGCAAGGTACGTAACTGATACAATCGCGGTTAGTTAGCACTGTACCTTTGCTTGGCTCGACATATGGGATGGGCAATGTATCTTTTTTTTTTTTTGCCCTTCCTGCTCATTCCCCTTCCCTTTCCTTACTCGCTCGCTCTCGGTTGTTTTTCACGGCTAGACGCCCCCTCCCCTCATACCCTTGCTTTACCTGGCCATTGAGAGAGCCTCGGGCTTTTTTTTCTTTGGTCTTGAAGGAAATGCCAAAAACGCTGTCGCATGGCATCTTTCGCCATCGATTTTAAGCACGCCAATCATGCATCAGCCATGTGTGCAAAAGCATGCACCCTGGTCCTCATCTTGGCTCTTTTTTATCTTTGCCCTTGCTCGGCCTCTCTCTCCCTCGCTCAGCTCCATCCTTCTTCCCTCAAACGGGCGAACCGTACAGTGTTAGATATCGACGCATTAGGTACCCCCAGCTACGAGCCATGGATACCCGGCGACTTCTTTACCAACGGACGGGTACCGAGCGCAGCAACGCATCAAGCGAAACGTAAAAAACCGACAGGCCACCCCCCCTGGCTTGTCACCACCGTCCTCTTTGGAACTAGTGTATCATCACGTGCGAGGAGACTATAGGCAACCGATGCCGCAAAGGAGGAAGGAGAGTGACTCTCACCTAGGCGAGGCAATTTGGGGGGGCAAAGCAAAGCACCTTTGTGGCGCTTGGATAGACGCGAGATTTGAGGGAGATGCAAAGATACGGGGGATGTCCAAGTGTCATGTCCACTCTTTTTCCAGAGAAGAGCAGAGCAGCCCTGCACCTGCATTTACGTTCATGTGAAGAAAGTCTCAATTGTTTAGCCTAGGTATGTACAAATGAGCCAAAAATTGCAGATACGGGGCGGAGACAACGTACTGTACCTAGCGTAATGTAGCGTGTGTGCACACACGCGAAACCGGATATATGGAGACATCCATCCAATATGATTCAACTCTACCTAAAGCTGGCGACAAAGCTTCGCTCCAGACTGAGTGCGTCGTATTTGGAAACACCTCCTCGGTCCAATCAATCACCCATTTCACCGTAAAGTTGAACTTGAGGCCCCATACCATCCATCCATCTCGTTCGCATCCACATCCAAAAGAGAGCCGCCCCCGAGGAAACAAGCAGCCAACAATCCAATCCAATGCCCAGCTGACCATGTTCCCACCCTTTTTTTTCTCCTCTCCTCTCCTCTTCCCGCTATACTACCTACCAACCCAACCTAGTCCAGTACTGTGCATTACAGTGCAGTACAGTACCAACAGATGGATCCCCACGCCTCCCCTGTCTTTGTGGCGTCCCAGCCTGGCGCGATAGTCTCGTCACGCCCTCGGTTCGCGGGCTCATTGAATTGATTCTGACCCGGTACAGTAAAGTACAGTACACCTCACGCCTATGCATGCAGAGATCCTGCCAATATTACTCGGGTTCCTGTCCTGCATCCCCATGTGCGCCACGGGCGCGGAATAAGTCTGCTTGACGCTCACTGGCTGAGCAAATCCGCGGTTGGCATTCCGTCCTTTTCCTCATTCTTATCGCCGACGACAACCAACTATCGTTCGTATCCCCCCTACCTAGCTGAGCTGAAATGTGTCGGAGACCGCCGCCGAGTGGGAACTCAACCCGTGACAAATACCAGCCAACCCAACTCGAGGTGCCTATCATTGGTAACGGATGACGCACCTTTTGCCAAGCTATTCGCTATTCGTTCGTGGCTATTCACTCGCGAACCCTTCCTTGGAAACACGAACCTTACTCCAGTCCGTCTCGTTTCTATTTGCTGCGAAACGACCTCTACTGCACATGATATGCACTTGAGTCATAACCATCTATCTGTCGCCCGTCCCACTCATCACTATACTGTAGTAGTATGGATCCATCAACGTCGTATTCCCACCAGGGATGGCATGGCTCATTTACATGTACACGATACTTATTCCAGCCGCCACCAAAACCACCTGAAGCATTGGTAATTACTGACACGGTCATTATGTTATAGGTTATATAAACTATATGTATATACTGTATGCAACAGTCACTAATCACTACTTGTCGCTAAGACCCTCATCTCATCCCATCCCATCATCCCAGCTGTTAATGCAGCCCACGTATTATCATGCCTTGCTCGCTTGCCTCATCCCTTCTCCTTCTGCTTGCTGATCTCATCCACCCCAGTTTTCGTTTACCGCCGGTCGCCCGCCAAAGCCCGACCACCGTACCTCAGGTATGATCCATTGAAAACGCCACGCAATGTAAAAATGAAGTCCAAAAAACAGTTTGTGCCCAGAACCCATTCCTCCACGGTATCGGGGTCAGATGGATGCGCTGAAGGCGTCGAAAAAAATAATGTGTGAAAAAAGTCTCGTTACTGGTATCAAGGTCGCATCAGGGTCGAAGCGTTTAGTACTTGGCCGAGTATCGTGCTGCGCTTGGCGAATAAGGCAGATCGTAAGAGCTTGAGTGACCGTAGGGATCCTCTGAGAAGACGGTTGCCCTACGCTCCTCCTCGGGCAACAGCTCCTTGACCTCCCAGTTGTTCATCCTTGTGCCCACCGAGAATTCGAGATCCTCTTTGGTGATTGAATCCCAGTACTATCCAATGTTAGCAATGTTCTATAGTGAAAGCTTCCCTCTTGATCGAAACATACCTTGTAAACCATCATAACGCCCAACAAGTTGCATACAGTTGCAAGGAACAGACCATCAATGTAGTGGCTAATAGCGACACAAATCTTGGCGCTGAATGCATACAGGAGAACCTGTCCAGCAACAAAGAAGAAGATACCGAAGGCGATATCTCCAAGAGGCCAGCGGTCCTGTAGTGTCCTCGTCACAAGCAGAATCTGCATGGCGACATATACGAAGAGCTGGATCGCGTTGAGGAGGTAGAGAACAACAAAAAGGCCGATAGTCTTGTTGGGCCCGAGTCCGGCCCAGCTCTTAAACGTTGCCAGCGAAACGAGGAAACTGATGGCAAAGGCGACCAGGGAGCAGATACGCAACATCCACACTGACAGAGGCGTGCCGTCTTCGTACAGCTGGAAACCGACAAATCCGTTGATGAGTAGACAGGTGATGACAGCGCTGCTGAATCCGTTCTGTACACTAACAAAGTACGGGTACGGGTCGCTGCCAGGAGGGGCCACACCAGCGTCGACAATGAGGGACACAGCGGTCAGGAGCATGTACAGGTAGAAGAAGCTGAGAATCTCCTTGCGTCCGACAGCAGTGAACTTGCTTCGCACGTGGAGAATCATGATGACGGTCATGATGAGGGCGACGATGTGCATAACGGAGGCGGCGCCCTCAAAGATGATGGTGTTGGCGAGCTCGATGTTGCGGGCATAGCATTCGGGCTCAATGCCCACACGGCCAGAGGCCTCGATGACAGGACCGACTTGTGCGCATAGTGGCAGAGGGGCAATCTCGCAGATGAACCTAAAGTCGCCGAAGGAGGACATGATGGGCGGATCAGGCTTGTAGGCCGGAGGTCGTCGGGAGGATCGTAGGGTATCGCTTATTAAAGGACAACGAGGGGATCGAGGGGCATGTGCCGTCCAAAAACGAGCGACGTAACGAAAGTATAGCCCAACAGATCGTCGGCGTCCGTATCCCTCTCGAAGGGGCCGTCGTCGGAGTCGTGGTTGTCGTCGAGTCGTCCAAATCCTCCGCAGAACCAATCGCCAGACCAACCGTAATCGTCACGGCGGCGAGGGCGAGATCAAGGGAAATAGTAAAAGGGGCGTCGTTCGGGATTGGAATGCAATCGCGTCCCTTGAAGGCGCAGAAGGGTATCGGTCTGTCGGTGGTTGGTAGTCCCAGGGCCAAATGTCTCGTCCTTGGCTTCGCGCCGCCCCTTTCTTTCCACCACAGCGAATAGGCTAAAAACGAGAGAGAGCCGGGTTTAAACAAGTGATGATCGGAAAACGGAAGAAATGTTCGGAAGTTATACTGGGAAGATGGTCAAGAGCGAATGTGTAGCAGAGCTGTCGAATGCCTCTGCTGACGCTGCCAGGCTTTGGCTGGGGAAGAGAATGGACGAGGCGCTGGGAGAGACTGAGGAGACGGGCAGGTTCTGGTTGCTGTGCCGTCGTTGTGGGCAGGCGCAAGTCAAAGGTGGCATAAGTGGGGAACTAAGGCGCAGGGACGTGGCTGGTGAGATTAATGATTGGCTGACTTCCTTGATTTTCAGTGGTTGCTGTGGAAAGCGAAAAGAGCCATGTTCGCAGAAAGTACGTAGCTTTTCCCATCCTTGTGGTGATTGACGCTAAAGTGGATACGACGTTCGAGTCGTCCATTCATGACCCACTTTGATTGTTCACTCCAGCTGCGATTGTCCGTGGGTGAAATGAGATGGATTATCATCAAATTAAACTAAACCATGAAGACAAAGAGGCGAAACTTTGGTTGTCTAGAGCCTGAAACATATATTCAACCTTAGGTTCCTATAGAGGATATATGTATTTTCCTATAAACACTTAGGAACGTCATAAATACACGAGTAATCTCTGCCAGATTGTACCACTTCCTTGGTGCTATGTACTTGGAGCATTGTTCAACATTGAGCTACGTTTATTTATCCCCGTTGATCTCTTAAACAATACAGAAAATGATGATTTCAGACAGTTATACTCTCGTTTGATAGTAAGCCTTTTTCTATGTCCTTATGCCTTGCCATCTCATGGATATAGATAAAAAGGCTTAAACTCATAACAATCATCAAATGAGGCATCACACATTTTCTCAACAAAGACTAAAGTTAAGCACACTCGCATCACAATCGAGATTTGACTCCAAAGCTTCGGGTGATCAACCGCTCTCGGCAGGGTCATCAATTGACTTTCCATGTCTCATCTATTCTAAGTCCCGTCATTGCTGACCATTCCATTGCGTCTATTGAAACGCCATGCCTCCGCAGGCGTTACAAGAGGAGATCCAACCATGATGGATATCTTGCGTGATCTGAGAGCTGCTACTCCAGACAGCCAGACGCATCGCAAATGCACTCCCCTGAGTGCCATTCATTTCAGCCTCGAACGGCTTACACCAGGTCCATCACCCAAAAGCCACATAACGCCAAGAAAAATGCATCCATGATCCATAATGCCTCGATCCTTTCCCTATGAAGTCCATATTCCGATGGCCTGCTAAGCCTTGCCAGGCCTGGTTCCTTTCCTTCCTAAACGCCTGAGCCATGCATCCATAATTTCGGTTAAATACAGCAAAAAAGTCTAGCCATGAAAAGCAAAACAGAAAGAGGATTGAGAAAATTTGATTTGACCCCATTCCCCTACATCAAAGTCTGTCAATCCTTAGAAAGAAGTTTGGAGCCGAGTAGCTCCCGTTGACTCAAAGCCAGTTGAAGGGTAATCCCGCCATCCCTAAGACGGGTAGTGCCCTTGAGGAAGGCCATGATGCGGAAGCGACTGGTGCTGGGGCTGACCGCGGTTGTAGACGAGGAACTCGGGCACGATACCAGTCCGGAGGTCGTTGCGCCGTCCCAGAGGTTGATAGTGCATCTGGTTCGGAGGAACTGGCACCGAGAGGTGATACTGCTCCAGTGAGGCCGAGGGAGGCGGGTACAGGAGTGTGTTTACATGACGAACAGGCTTATACGGACTAGGTCGCTGCTGCAGGTAGACACTCGGCGAGTTCGAGATAGGTGTGTGTGCGATTGGGGTGTGAACAGCCGAAGCCTGGCTGTACTGGTCGGGCACTGGTGAAGAGTTGAAGGGGACAAGGCGACCAGGGCTGGTGTGTTTCGCAGGAGTGCCATAGTTGGCCGGAGCGTGAGAAGGAAAGCCGCCTTGGGACAAGGTAACAGCCGTAGCAGTAGGCAGAGGGGGCTGCTGAACCATCGCCGCGGGTGCCGGCGGATAGACTGTCGACATGGCGCGCACACCGGTCTGCAGTGGAGGGAGAGAGACGTGAACCGAAGGAGTGGTTGTGACCTGCTGTGCCGCCTGAGGGTATCCATTGAGGCCCATGTTGCCACCAGTGAAGGGTGCCGACGTAGGCTGGGGCTGCTCAGTGATCACAGTAAGGTGAGGAACAGGCAGCCTAGACGGCTCCATGATGCCGTTGGATCTCGGGTTGACAGGAGCCATGACAGGGGCCTGGACTCGCTGAGGGGCAGCAGCTCGCTTTGCGGGGTGGTCCATAACCTCGCCCTCAGGGCTGCGCTTTCGTGACACGGGAAACTGAAGGTTAGGCTTCGTAGCGAGCGGGGAGACGGCATTCGAATGGTAGGCGTTCCAATTTGCCGAGTGGCTCGAGCTGGGTGAAAAGTTGCTCGTCGTGACAGTCGGCGTGACAGGCAGGTTCACGGCGGGCTGCATCGCCGTCGGTGAGGGGATGGGTGAGTGATAGGCCTTGTTGGTTGGCGAAGGGATGAGAATTGGTGACGCTGGTAGTCGCGTAGCTCGCTCGTAGTACTCGTGGAAGCAGGCCAGCTTGTCCAACCACTCCTTCCACTGGTCCTCGGTTGCCACCAAGTTGTATCGCATGTTGCTCAGGAACTCGACCTCCATAACATGGATTTCCTGCACGGCGAAGCATGAGACCTCAGCCCAGGTCTTGTTCGTGTATGTGTTATCGTCCAAGACTATACCTGGTCAGTTCCCCAAATTTCACATCCAAAGTCATATTGCACTTACACTTGTTCCCGAGCATGAGGGCAACTGTGAGCAGTCGATATTCGCTTCCTGCACGCCCCTTGATTTGGGGCGTCGACATCTTGAGCCGGTAAATGAACAGCAGAGCGAGCAGGATGACATTTTGCGTCACTTGGGTCGTTGAAAGAACGTTGTAGACCCATTTGCGGAATTGGTCGTATGGCTTGGCGAGTGAGGGGAGCCGGGAGATGATGGCATTGGGACCCCTCGCGCGAACAGTCTCGGCCTGCTTGAGCTCTTCAATTGACTCGAACCAGAACAAACATGTCATCTAACGCAGGTTAGCCCACGCACGTAAATCGAAGACAAGAACAAACCTACCTGAGCAGCGAAATCTGAGAGATTGCCGCCTGCGGGGCTAATGCACTTGGGAATCTGCAGGCTGTGAGAGACCAGCGATTCAGATTCGTCCCTGCCCCGTGTCATGGTTGATGTAGAGGATGGTGACGAAGGTCGGAGTGTTTGTCGAGAAGAGCAAATCGACTGTGTCGCGGACGAGACAGAACCGTTTCGGGACTGAGAGGCGTGAGGGACGGGATGCAGTTCGTGCTGCTGATGAGTTGCCTGCTGCTGTTGGTAGGAGTAGTGGCCATGATGGGCTTGAGGTTGCTGCTGTTGTGGTTGCTGAGGCTGGGCGGAGGGATAGCGGTAGTATTGAGAGCCCCTCGTATCGTTCATGGCGGCGGTTGCCCGGGCAGCTTGAGGTACTGCAGCAGGATAGTTGTGAATAGCATGGCTATCGTAAGAAGCCAGCTGAGGTTGGAAAACAGTGCTCATCTCGTCTGATGGGGGAGTCCTCAATCCGCTCCCGAGCAGCTTGACGTCGTTGGTCAAAGGAGGCAGCTTGATGCTTGTAGGAGGGAAGCCTGCTTTCCGACCGACGTAGCTGTGGATGGGAGAGAGAGGAAAATTGGACGAGTTAATCGAGATGCCAACCGACATGGAGAATTGAATGTCCCGGCGAGGAGGTGCAGCACAAGCAGAAGATCACAATCGTCAAGCGCTAGCCTGCGAGATGGAGTGAAGCTTCAAAGTTGCCTTCTCAACTACACAATCCCGTGTGGGCAAAGCTGGAAAGGTGACCGTTGCAACGCAGAACAGCTATTGTGCAAGGCGACAATCGAATGGGCCCCGCTGAGCTTGAAATCGTACGTGCGGCAGTATCTCGAATCGAAGGGAACAGGAGGTGGTTGCGTTTGTCAATAGCCAGATGCCGCGTTTGCTTAATAGGCCTGCAAGGAAACCAGGGCCATTATTGATCTAAACAAAACCGCCCAACACGTAGCAGACCAGCTGAAGGCGAAGGAAGTCGGTACGAGGTCGGTTCTTTAAGGACAAGGGAGCGGCAGTCGTGGTATTTCGAGGAGTGTCGTCGGATGTAGGAGGTGACCGGGACTGGAGTATCAATTGGTGTTGTTCGGAGGGAAGAGGAGATGTTGAACAACGACGGAGGATATGAATGGGTAGACGAGTTAATTAAGGAAGGGAAGCTAAACGGGAAGGAAAAAGAAAAGGGAAAGGGAAGGGGAGGTAGAAAAGAGAAGCAGTCAACAGAATGAGCTCAGTCAGTCCATGGCTGGTAGTTGCGTGTGTAGTTCAGTTCGTAGTGTCGTCGTTCTCTGTAGGTACTAAACGTAGGTAGTGGAGGTCCGTAGTTTCTCGCAGACGTAGTATGGACCGTACACGCAGCAAGCAGTAGGGGTGTCCCACCGGTAGCCCCATCCACCCACCCATCCATACATCCATGGATGAGAGGTGTATGTACCTGGTAGCGCCTGTCGATGGTCCTTCTGGAGACTGATGAGATGCCATGCCCTGGATTGGACTCCGTGGGTACTGTAGGTTGGCTCCATGAAGCCATGGGCTGCCGTTCCGTTGGCCGAGTGTCGCTTCCTCTCTCAGACATCGCACACGCACACCCGCCCGGCCGTGGGCCAGGTTGCGCCGTGTGCCCAGAGGTAAGGTAGGAAGGTACTCTAGGCAGGTACCGGCCGGACATGTATCGCAATACCTGCAGCTTGCCTGGCTGTCCCATACAAAGGCCCGGTATCACCAGCAGGTCAACGGGGGCTTTGAGAGGTCGCGGGCGTCTACTGAACCTGCTTAGACGTGCTAGACCAGGGCCGTCGTGGCGCCCTCCAGCTGACACCGCACCCAGCGACGACCCTGGTTTACGTGCTTTGCCCGCCCGTGCTAAGCTGGGTGAGGTGAGGTGAGGTGCCTTCCATTCCCTTCCCTTCCTGTACGCCCTGCAAAGAACCTGGGCCACACGCCCCCCCAC